>JAVJIF010034370.1:0-158024 GCA_038442645.1 Agave tequilana
CCCGCCTTCCCCAGAAGGATTCTAGCTACTTCCACTATCACAAAGATCTCAATTACAATGGAGTACCCAACTCCACAATCTCATACAAGTAATTTCCTTGGTAGTCAAAGACCACAAACTCTTTCTTTTCAAATATCTCTTCCTTACAAAGGTCCTTAGAGAATATGAGTAGGAATGAAGCTCTTTTGTGTGTAAGGAAAGAAATTGAAATCAGAGAAAAACTTTTGAAACCCTTCAGAAATTGAGAGAATTTAGCTCAAAAACCAAGAACTTTGAAAGCCTTAAACTTTTTGAATTTTTAGCAATAATTGTTGTTGTGTGCAATCTCTCCTCCCCAAACACCCCTATTTATAGGAGAGGGCTAGGGTTTAGGGATAAACATATTTACTGATGTTTAGGAGGTAATTAGATCAAAATATATCCTTAAACGAATTTTTAAATACAAAAGACAAAATAAACAGCTCTTAAAAATCTGCCCGTTACTGTTCAAACGGTCGGATCGTCGACGGCGGGCCGGTCGACCGGTAGTATAAAAATTTGACCGTTAAAGTCTAGCGGTCGCCGACCCGGTCGACCGATAAAACCTGTGAGCAAAAATAATAGTCCGGTCGACCGCCCCGGTCGCCGACAGACGTGCACACGGATACGTGCATCTGCCAGGACTTCGTTCGACTGGTCCGTCGACCGGACCAGACTGACACAGACTCGTCGACCGCCCCGGTCGACCGGATCAGGTCAAAAGTCATTTTAAAAAGAAACAAAGAGGATTTTGATTTTAACAAAAATACTTTTGAACAGGGATTAGTATAAAACATAAATATATATCTGTAGGCAAAATCTTGTATGCAAATATTTTTGTATAATTTATAAGAAATTATTTTGGAATGAGCATGTGCGCAAAAACGTGTGTGATAGAGCTTCAAACCTATCCACTATTCTTTAACAAACTATAAACTGAAAAACAAATTACATGAAGACTTCTTGTGCTATCTTCAAGTCTTTGAGCCATCCAATGCCTTGCTAGTGCCTTCTCTTCTATGATCCTTCCTTGATGTGCATTTGCCTTCCTTGCTTTGTGGAACTTAGAAGTTCTTGCAATAGCTAAGCGAATGGTCTCTAAACATGGTACAAATCTGAAACTTATCTTAACAAACTTGTTAGTACCAAATAGCTCATATTGGTTTGTCATCATCAAACACAAAACAATTGGAGAGTGTAACCTCTTGGGCCAACAATCTCCCCTTTTTGATGATGACAAAACAAATAGGCTATTAACAAAAATATAGGGTAGGAGAAAACTCCCCCTCAAATTATGCTATACATAAAACACAAGAATATGCTCTAGAAACTAATAATTGAAATGATGCACCAATTATTTAAACCAATTAAAACAAATATATAAACACAAAAATGCTCTTGATACCAAAAATACCAAAAACAACTAAAACACAAAATTCATAAAAACAAAACATATAAATTCATATGGAACCAAGACCAAATGAACTTATTTTTGTCCATGTAAACTTATTCTCCCACTTTTTTGTCATACATCAAAAAGGGTTATGAAAAACATGTTTATTCAATAATACAAACATTAAGTTCTCCACAAATAACGAAAATCTAGCAAAATCAAGAGGTTTAGTGAAAATATCGGCTAGTTGTAAATCCGTGGAAACATAATCAATATCTATATCACCTTTCTCAAATGATCTCTAAGAAAGTGATATCTAATCTCAATGTGCTTGGTCTTACTATGTTGATTTGCATTTTTGGTCATGTGTATAGTACTAGTATTATCATAAAATATTTTTATATGATCAAAGTGCAAATCAAAATCAAGGAGAGTATGTTTCATCCAAAGGACTTGTGCACACAAGCCCCGCGCAACATTATCTGCCTCGGCGGTTGAGAGAGCTACGGAATTTTGTTTCCTAGAGGACCATGAAACAAGACAATTACCAAGAAATTGACATGTCCCACTAGTACTCTTTCTATCTACTCTACAACCCGCATAGTCGGCATCCGAATAACTAGTCATTGAAAAATCTATAATTTTCGGATACCAAAGACCCATTCCAATAGTGCCCTTAATATAACGAATAATGCGTTTTACCGCAATAAGATGAGACTCTTTAGGACACGATTGAAATCTAGCACAAAGACACACACTAAACATGATATCCGGCCTACTTGCCGTTAAATATAAAAGACTTCCTATCATGCTTCTATATAATTTAATATCAACATTTTTACCTTGTTCGTCCTTATCAAGCTTGGTAGTAGTTGCCATTGGAGTGTTGCAAGCCTTTGATCCTTCAAGCCCAAACTTCTTTACTAGCTCCTTTGCGTACTTGGCTTGGTTAATGAAGGTTCCGTCTTGCAATTGCTTGATTTGGAGTCCAAGGAAGAAATTGAGCTCACCCATGGAAGACATTTCAAATTCTAGTTGCATTACCTTCTCAAATCCTTGCATAAAAGCTCATTAGTAGATCCAAAAATTATATCATCAACATAAATTTGCACAATTAAATATCATTATCACATGCTTAGTAAAAAGAGTTGTGTCTACTTTGCCTTTAATAAAATCATTTGAAATGAGAAAACTAGAAAGCCTTTCATACCAAGCTCTTGGAGCTTGTTTCAATCCATACAAAGCTTTATCAAGTTTAAAAACAAATCGGGATGAACATGATCAATAAAACCGGAGGTTGAGAATATAAACTTCTTCATTAATAAAACCTTTTAAAATGCACTTTTTACATCCATTTGAAAAAGTTTAAAATTTTTAAAACATGCAAAGCTAGTGTCATCCGTATGGCTTCAAGCCGTGCTACGGGTGCAAAGGTCTCCTCAAAGTCAATTCCCTCAACTTGAGTGTAACCTTGGGCCACTAACCTAGCTTTATTCCTAATGACATTTCCGGACTCATCCATCTTGTTTCTAAAGATCCACTTAGTACCAATTATTGGTCTATCGTGGGGCTTAGGAACAAGGTGCCAAACTTGGTTGCGCTCAAATTGATTGAGTTCCTCTTGCATGGCAAGCAACCAATATGGGTCCGTCTCGGCTTCGAGAATGCCTTTGGGTTCAAAATGAGAAATAAAAGCAAAGTTACCACATATGTCATGGAGTTTGGAGCGCGTTGTGACTCCTTTAGATGCATCACCCAAGATGAGCTCCTTAGGATGATTTGTAGCGTATCTCCAAGCTTTAGGAAGCGGTTGAGTGCTTTCCTCCTTATCCTCTTGAACTTCACCAATAGGGTCTAACTTTTCTTCTTGAGCGGGTGAGTCCTTCAAGGATAGTCTCTCCATGTCTTCACCTAGTGGTTCAATCTCTACAACATTCTCAACAACCACATTAGATTCTTCAAATTTAACATGCATGGATTCTTCTATGGTAAGAGAAGATCTAATGAAAACTCTATATGCTTTGCTAGTAGAGGAATATCCAACAAAGATAGCCTCATAAGCCTTAGCATCAAATTTACCCAAATTATCCTTAGTATTCAAAACAAAACACTTGCATCCAAAACTTTAAAATATGCAACATTTGGTTTTCTAGCATGATACATTTCAAAGAGTTTTTGAAGAATTTTTTGCATAAATAAATACGATTCGATATATAGCATGCGGTGTTTACGGCCTCGGCCCATAATATTGGGAGGTCATATTCACTTATCATTGTCCTAACCATTTCTTGAAGTGTTCTATTTTTCCTTTCTACAACTCCATTTTGTTGTGGAGTTTCTAGGACAAGACATTTCATGCTTAATTCCCTTTTCATCACAATAAGTCATGAAGAGTTGGTTAATAAACTCACCACCTCTATCACTCCTTATTCTCAAAATCGGAAACCCTTTTCTTTTTCAACTCTTTTTCGAAAAATCTTAAAATGAGAAAAAGTTTGATCTTTATTTTGTAAAAAGAAAACCCAAGTAAAACGGGAGAAATCATCAACCAAAACAAATGCAAATCTACTTCCATTTAAACTCTTAGTTTTAGTTGGTCCAAAAAGATCCATATGAATTAATTCTAAAGGCCTAGTTGACATGATATCCTTGATTGGTTTAAAGGAAGACTTGGTTTGTTTCCCAAGTTGGCACGCACCACAAATGCGGTCTTTCTCAAAATTCAAGCAAGGTATACCCTTCACCAATTCCTTTGAATTAATTCTAGAAATATGATCAAAAGATGCATGTCCTAATCTTCTATGCCAAAGCCAAGAATTTTCATCAAAAGCATTCAAGCATTTAGTAGAACAATCTAAATTAAGCATGTCAATTATATAAACATTATTATCACGAAAACCGGTAAGAATACAAACATCGGATTTAACATCAAAAATCTTGCATGAGGAATCATCAAAAATACACTTTAAGTCCACGGTCACAAAGTTGACTAATGCTAAGCAAATTATGTTTTAAACAATCTACTAAAACAACATTCTCAATAATAGGAGATGCACCAATTTGAATGTTACCTATACCGATGATAGTTCCTTTGGAGTCATCCCTGAAGGTGACGGTGCCACCTTCCATGTACCTTGATAGGGTTGTGAAGTTGTTGATATCCCACGTCATGTGTCTCGAACAACCACTATCAAGGTACCACCGCTCCCTACGTCTTGGAGCCTTGGTGTGTACCTACATCAAACATTTTAGGACTTGATTTTGGTACCCACATTTTCTTGGGTCCATGAGGGTTAGAGCCATTAACCCAAACAAGATTATTTGAACTATGCAATTTATCATAACAAAATTTAGCTAAATGTCCATTTTTGCCACAATAAGTACATCTATACACTATACCATATCTAAAAGCATAGTGAGTGTGTGATTTGTGAGCATGGGCATTGTGAGCATGAAAAGATTTATCATGAGAAGTATTATTTGAAGTGTGAGCATGTGGAATTTTAGCATGAGAATCTTTAACATGAGAAGTGTGCTTTTTGGAAAACTTTTTCTTCAAGCTTCTTGGTGTTAAAAGCACAATCTTTCAAAATCTTTTCAAAATCAACCATTTTGGTTTTAAGGAAGAAATTTCTTTATTATCAACAATAGGGTTTTACCCTTACAAGAAATCTTATAAGCGTCAAAATCATTTTGAATAGAAACAAGATTGGAAGAAAGATCATCTTTTTCTTTTGAAACCAAAGCAAGTTGATTTTTAAGAAAAGCAACTTCTTTTTGTAATTTAAAGCGTTCAAGTTTCTTATTATCATAAGTTTCAGAAAGTTCTACAAAGGCATGAACTAGAACTTCCTTACTTAGTTCATCATCTTCATCATCAAGGGATTGAGGGGTTACCTTAGGTGTGTTTGCCATGAAACACATATTAGCTTGATCCACCTCCTCTTCGGACTCGCTTTCCGAATCCCATGTTGCTTTGTAGGCTTTCTTCTCCTCCGGTTTCTTTGGCTTGAAGGAGGAAGTCATTTTCTTCTTGAACTCCGGACAATCCGCCATGTATGTCCGGGTTTGCGGCAATTGTAGCATATGATCTTCCGCTCCTCTTTGCCTTCGAATCTTCTCCGGAAATTGAACTTGTTCTTTCGGTACAACCTCTTGATATTCGCACAAGTAGAGTTAGCTCCTCATCTTCTTCTTCGTCTTCATCATCGTCATCATTGGTGGATGAAGTCTTGAAGGCTATAGATTTCTTCTTTGAAGTAGTGGCCTCTTCTCTTGCCTTCTTCTCCATCTCATGGGTCTTTAGGTTCCCAATGAGACTAATGATGTCCATCTCGTCCTTGTCGTTCAACTCCTTTAAGGTGGTGGCCTTGATCTCCCATGAAGAAGGAAGAGCCCGTATCACTTTACGCACCTTTTGATCGTTGGAGATGACGTCACCTAATGAAGAAAGACCATTTGTAATTTTAGTGAAACGAGTAATCATACAATCAATGGATTCATCATCAAGCATTTTAAAAGATTCATATTGAGACCTCAAGAGATCTATCTTAGCTCTCTTGACTTGTGAAGTCCCTTCGTGTGTGACCATAAATGTTGCCAAATCTCATAGGCGGATTGGCAATGAATTACCCGTGTAAGGTCATCCTCATTCAAGGCGGTTAAAAAGGGAGTTTTGGGCTTTGAGTTAGCCTCATATTCTCTAAAGTTGAAGTCGGTCCAAGTGCTCTCATCACTATCGGGTGCTATGTAGGGTTTGGTCAAGGACTTAGCTACCAAGCTACCTAGTGATTGCAAAAATATAGTCATCCTAACCTTCCAAATGGGAAAATTTAGGCCATCAAATTTAGGTGGGTTTTAATGTTGTCGGCCATATTTACTAGTGTATGAATGGATGAATGAAAATGTTGATTAGCAATATTTTAAGGATCTCTCTATGGATGTTAAGCCAAACCTAGAGTCCAAGCTCTGATACCAATTGAAAATCACCTAGAGGGGGGGTGAATAGGTGATGATGCTAATCAAAGGGCAATTTAAAATTAAAGCTACAACAATCACCAAGCAAGAGTCACAAGATGAATGCAAGCAAGTATGACAATAATGTGATGAGCAAGTAATAAGTGCAAGCAGAGTAGAGTAAGGAATGTAAGAATGTAAACCAATCGCAAACACAAGGATATGTTATCGAGGTTCGAGTACCCAGCTCTACTCCCCGCCTTCCCCAGAAGGATTCTAGCTACTTCCACTATCACAAAGATCTCAATTACAATGGAGTACCCAACTCCACAATCTCAGTACAAGTAATTTCCTTGGTAGTCAAAAGACCACAAACTCTTTCTTTCAAATATTCTCTTCCCTTACAAAGGTCCTTAGAGAATATGAGTAGGAATGAAGCTCTTTTGTGTGTAAGGAAAAGAAATTGAAATTAGAGAAAAACTTTTGAAAACCCTTCAGAAATTGAGAGAATTTAGCTCAAAAACCAAGAACTTTGAAAGCCTTAAACTTTTGAATTTTAGCAATAATTGTTGTTGTGTGCAATCTCTCCCCAAACCCCCTATTTATAGGAGAGGGCTAGGGTTTAGGGATAAAACATATTTACTGATTTTAGGAGGTAATTAGATCAAAATATATCCTTAAACGAATTTTTAAATACAAAAGACAAAAATAAACAGCTCTTAAAAATCTGCCCGTTACTGTTCAAACGGTCGGATCGGTCGACCGGGGCCGGTCGACCGGTAGTATAAAAATTTGACCGTTAAAGTCTAGCGGTCGACCGACCCGGTCGACCGATAAACCTGTGAGCAAAATAATAGTCCGTCGACCGCCCCGGTCGACCGACAGACGTGCACACGGATACGTGCATCTGCCAGGACTTCGGTCGACTGGTCCGGTCGACCGGACCAGACTGACACAGACTCGGTCGACCGCCCCCGGTCGACCGGATCAGGTCAAAAAGTCAATTTTAAAAAGAAAACAAAGAGGATTTTGATTTTAAAAAAATACTTTTGAACAGGGATTAGTATAAAACATAAATATATATCTGTAGGCAAAATCTTGTATGCAAAATATTTTTGTATAATTTATAAGAAATTATTTTGGAATGAGCTGTGCGCAAAACGTGTGTGATAGAGCTTCAAACCTATCCACTATTCTTTAACAAACTATAAACTGAAAAACAAATTACATGAAGACTTCTTGTGCTATCTTCAAGTCTTTGAGCCATCCAATGCCTTGCTAGTGCCTTCTCTTCTATGATCCTTCCTTGATGTGCAATTTGCCTTCCTTGCTTTGTGGAACTTAGAAGTTCTTGCAATAGCTAAGCGAATGGTCTCTAAACATGGTACAAACCTGAAACTTATCTTAACAAACTTGTTAGTACCAAATAGCTCATATTTGTTTTGTCATCATCAAAACACAAAACAATTGGAGAGTGTAACCTCTTGGGCCAACAATTCGCTCCCTCTCTACATTTTGCCTATAAACACTGCAATCTCTGAAGACAAACGAGCACCACTCTGGCAGAGAGTTAGGTTTAGATTTTTGAGGTTTAGGTTTTTATTTCTAGTTTAGCTTAGGTTTTTTTTTCTTTTTAAATGTAATTTTATGATTACTTTATAGATTAGGTTAGAGAGAGTTTCATGAGAGAAGGAAAAAAAATTGTATTTAGAGTGACACTGAATGTAATATTCTTCAAAGAGAGTTGTAAGAGTCACAGTCAATGTAATTTTCCTCCTTTTCTTCATTGTTACTTAATTTAGTAGATCATTGTTTTATGTTATTCCTTCTCTTGTTTTGCTTCCTTTTACTCTGAGGTAACCCTTTGCAACGATCTATGGTACGATAATCAACAAAAGAGGTAAGTATTCTTTAGTTTTCTTTTTTTATGTCTTAATTTAGAAACATGTTTAAACCAACTCTTTTCCTTACTATTTTCATTTCTTTCTTCTAACTTAAAGTGATTTCAAAAATATCCACCATCTTCTTCTTCTAACTTTCACTTTCTTTTTACTTAATCCAGATTTATTTTCTTTTATTTAAAACAAAGAAGAAAGTCTTTAACTAGTTTTTAGTAAACATAAAAAGAATACCAAAATGCTTCTATCGCTTTCCCTCCTTGCGGATCATGACTGCTGGCAAAGCCACTTGTTATAGCGGTAGTATTGAGAAACTTAGCACATCTTATTCTATCATTTTTAAACTTTATTTTTTTTTTGTGCAGGTTTTAACTTCAATCAAATTTTAGCGCCGGTGCGAGGAAAAGTTTGACTTTGGTATTCTTTTTAAATAACTTAACGGGTAACTTTCTTCTCTTTTTTTGTGTGTAGGAGCTAATTTTGAAATCAAACAGCTGCAGTGGACATATAACTTACCTGAGCCTCTGCTATAGAAAGCAAAGCTCAGGGGACCTCACTCTTGCCACGAAAATGCGGCAAAAATCGTATTTGCATGGCAAAGGAGGAAGAACTACTTACCTGCTTTCTTTCAGGTTGCTTGAATTATAATTCTTAGTCTTCTGCAGTGTTTATTTTTTCTATTTAACTTGATTTGCACATTATATTAACCTCATCAGTAACTTATGATTTTATTGCTTAAAAAACAGTTTAGACTTTACATTTAGGGCATTTGTCTAATTACGTTTACATTTACATTACTATTGAAGAGTGCTGAGCCAAGATATGTATGCATTGCATGTAGCTATTGTACTCCAAAATTGTATTTTTATTATCACTTTTACACATATATCCTTGATCATTCTTTTATTAATTAATGCTATTAATCTTCCTTTTAATTATGGTGTGTAGTTACTTAAATGAGAGGATAAATATACAAGAAACTTTATTTTATCCCTATCCTATCTAAAGTTAGATTGTAAATTAAATGAATCTAAAGGAGGAATGGATTAATCTTCATCCCCTGAATCTAAGTTCAAATTCAGAAGATAAATTCCTAAAAGATGAAGGGATAAAACTAATCCCAAAAGGAATAAGGAGGATAATTCAAATTAATTAGAGTTCAAAATCAATTCAGACTCAGATTTAGACTATATACTTTTAGTATTCGAATCATAACTTTTGCTAATGATATTCAAATCTAATGATTCAAGATGCTACAAAACGAGGAATTGAAGGGTTACAATTCTTATGTTTATAACTCTGTCCAATTCAGCCTTCTAATGAACCATATTCAACAAATAATATACAAACTTGCTGCAGGATTGAATTCCCGCATTGAATTAGAATTGACTTAAACTTTCTAATTTGTATCATATTGTGATTAGCTCTAAGGCCTATTTAAAGAGCTTAAATCTCTCATAATCAAGCATCTCCATATCAGAAATCAAAATTAGATTTTTTTTTTAGATCTATTTTCTTTCTGAATTATATTTTTGTACGAGGAGGAAGACAACTCTTGTAATTGATCGTGAAAATCAATAAACAGGTTCTATCTTTCTGATATCTTTATTTTATTTAATTTTTCTTTATTTCTTGCTTTCTTTTGCTTCTCATGTTTACCATGAGTAGCTAGGTCTTTTCTCATGGCTTGCAAATATATTTCCACCATCACATCTAATGTCTAGTAGATAACCGTATTAGATCATATGCATGCCTACTCCAATCTTTATTCTTGAAGACTCATTAGGATAAGCAACTAGTTTAGCACTTTTTTATTATTCTTCTTAATCTATACTTGATAAATATCTTGATATTTTATGTTTAACTTTAATAAGTAGTAGGATTAAAGATTTGCTTGTACTTTCTAATAATCTTTCTTACTTTATTTGACCGACAATCTTGATATTATAATGTTACATCTTGGTTAGTGCTATTTCAACTCGTACTCTAGTTTCT
The DNA here is from genome assembly GCA_038442645.1 of Agave tequilana. Taxonomy (NCBI): domain Eukaryota; kingdom Viridiplantae; phylum Streptophyta; class Magnoliopsida; order Asparagales; family Asparagaceae; genus Agave; species Agave tequilana. The sequence goes on from JAVJIF010034370.1 coordinate 10,261, forward strand.
GTCCCATGTATCTTACTTGATCTTGTGGTACAATATCATGTTTAGGATTTGAAGTGAAATAATTATCTATTTAGCATTAGCATGTATAGTGGTTGATTATTAGTAAGCTGTGAACCTTTCTTTTAGTTTCATTCTTTATCTACATAAAATTCATCCTTTCTTTTCCAAGTTCTATAAATAGAGAAGATTATAAGAAGACATTATTATAGAAAAAGCTTCCATCACATCTCTCTCTGAGATTCGACCCGTTTAGCTCTTGCTACAGCGGTTAAATTGCGAAGATTCAGAGTTGAAACCAATCACATATACTTTTCATATTCTCTGTATTCTTTTTGGCAATCAAATTTTGGTGCCGTTTTCAGGGAGGGGACTGTATACATTATTTTCTAACTAAATTCTTCTCTGTTTGTGTCAAATCATAAGAAAAAATATATTCCCCATCTTATAATTCGTTTAATAGGTCAAGACCATCTTTCCATCCATCAATCTCTTTTCCAAATTATCATGAATATCCTCACCCCACTCTATTATCTTTTACATCCTATCCTATAACTGGTACAATTATCAAGAACCTGAAATTGACCAAAGTTCGAAAATATTTTTGAAGATGAACTTAACTGTTTGGATGATTCGATTAGAGATACCTTGGTTAGTTAAATACCTCCAAAAGATATAGTTCATTTAAGTTTTGAGGAGATATATGAGGATGAGCTCATATTTCTAGATAGTCATGTTGCACCAATAATATTGTATGATAACGAGGATGAATTTGTAAAGAGTGGTGAGAGAAAGAGAAAGAGTAAGAGGAAAGTGATGAACAAATTAGAGAGGATGAGAGCTAAAATGACAAAAAGATTGACCTCTCCAATTTCATCACTAAAGAGGACACATTGGAATGATGGAAAGCGAGCTAGAGGAATAAACCTAGATAGATTTATGGGTGTACCTCTTTTACAGTTTATTTCATGCATTTCATTCATACATTGAGGACAATGCATAAGATAGGTATGGGGGAGGGTTTACTAACATACTTACATAGGTAGATACTAACAAAAATTTTCTTTTTCTTTTTCTTTTAAAAACTTTTTATTCTTTTCTTTTAAAAACTTTTTAAAAAGAAAACAATATTTTGATTTATTTTTATAAGTAACTAAGTTAATTTTAAGGAATAGAAAAATCATAATTAGGATTTCTTACAACTTGGTCAAAATAAGATTATTTGTTTGATTTTTAGGTTTAGGAGGAAAAATTAAAAAGTAATTTGTCTTGATATTTTACCTTAATAAAATATACATGTTTTATACACTTACACACTTAGGATTCAAAACAAATACTCTTGTGTCTTAGAATATATATATATATATATATATATATATATATATATTATATATATATATATATATATATATTAATATATATATATATATATATAATAAACAAATCTAATTGTTGATTAGCTAGGTGTTTTGGCCTAAGAAAGCCTTAGTACTCACGCAAAAGGTAATTAGATAAGTTTGAAAAATAATTAAAAAAATATTCATATTATATATGTATTAACACATCTAATAATCAATTAGTTAGGTATTAGGGGCTTAAGAAGTCTTGATACTTACATAAAAGAAAATTAGATGAGTTATACATATTAAAAAAAGAAAAAAAAGAAGTGCTTAAAGGGCAACGAAGTAGTAATACTTCAAATTTTTGCAAAAAAATAAAAAAAAATTATATATATATTAATATACAAGGCATAAGAGTTGTAGTTAAAGATCCCAAGCTAAAAACTCACGGTCACAAGATGCATATGTCTTAGCGTAAAATAATAGACTAAGTGAGAAATTAGTTTTAATCCTAACCTAAATTGATAATAAAATTTTTGCATCGAGGCTAAATATCAGAATGAATAATTTGATAATTCTAAGACTTATAAATTACTTGATTTTCTCAAAATTATTTCAAATATTTTTCTCTTTCAAAAATAGTATTTTGAAAATACTAACATTTTATTTTCTTTCTTTAAGAATTTTGTGGCTGTAATTCACTGAAATCGCTCACGAGACAACACTCGTCCTCTAAGGAAAACCTAGAGGTTTACTACTTGTTGCACATGCTAAGTGTAGCCGTGATTCCCAAAAAAATGAGTTAGGTTAGGTTAGTTTAGTTTAAATTTTTCTTTTTTAGTTTTGCTCGAGGACGATCAAAAGATAAGTGTGGGGGCGTGATTGTACTCCAAAATTGCATTTTTATTATCATTTTTACACATATATTCTTAATACTTCCTTTATTAATTAATGCTATTAACCCTCTTTTTGATTATGGTATGTACTTATTCAAATGAGAGGATAAAGATACAAGAAACTTCATTTTATCCCAAATTCTATCCAAAGTTAGATTTTAAATTAAATTGAATCCAAAGGAGGAAAGGATTAATCTTTATTTTCTTAATTCAAGTTCAATTCAGAAGATAAAGTCTTAGAAGATGAAAGAGATAAAGCTAATTCTAAAAGGAATAAGGAGGATAATTCAATTAATTGGAGTTCAAAATCAATTCAGACTCGTATTTAGACTGTACACATTTTAGTATTCAGATCATAACGTTTGCTACAGATATTCAAATCTAATAATTTAAGATGCTACAGAAAGTGAACTTGAAGAGTTACAATTCTTATATTTACCATTCTGTCCAGTTCAGCCGTCTGATAAGTTATATTCAGCAAACACACACCAATTTGCTGCAAGATTGAATTCCCGTATTGAATTAGGATTGAGTTAAACCTTCTAATTTGTATTATTGTGATTAGCTCTGAGGCCTATTTAAAGAGCTGAAATCTCTCATAATTAAGCATCTCTACATCAGAGATCAAAATTAGGGTTTTTCTTTAGATCTATTTTCTTTTCAATTTTTATTTTTATACGAGGAAGATAACTCTTGTAATTGATCGTGAAAATCAATAAACAAGTTTTATCTTTCTCATATCTTTATTTTGTTTTTAGTTTTGCTTTTTCTTTATTTTATTTTTTCTTACTTTCTTTTGCTTCCCATGTTTACCATGAGTAGTTAGGTCTTTTCTCACGACTTGCTAATATATCACTACCATCACATCTAATGTCTAATAGAAAACTGGATTAGATCATATGCATGCCTACTCCAGTCTTTATTCTTGAAGACTCATTAGGATAAGCAACTAGTTTGAACACTTTTTTTATTGTTCTTCTTAATCTATACTTGATAAATATCTTGATATTTTAATGTTCAACTTTAATAAGTGATAGGGTTAAAGATTTGCTTGTACTTTCTAATAATTTTTCTTACTTTATACTTGACCGACAATCTTGATATTGTAATGTTACATCTTGGTTAGTGCTATTTTAACTCATACCCTAGTTTCTATCCCATGATCTTACTTGATCTTGTGATAGATATCATGTTTAGGATTTGAAGTAAAGTAATTATCTATTTAGCATTAGCATGTATGATGGTTGATTATTTGTAAGCTGTGAACCTTTCTTTTAGTTTAATTCTTTATCCACATATAATTCATTCTTTCTTTTCTAAGTTCCTAAAATAGAGAGGTAATAAGAAAATAATATTATCGAAAAGCTTCCATCGTATCTCTCCCTGAGGTTTGACCGGTTTAGCTCTTGCTACAACGGTTAAATTGCGAAGATTCAGAGTTGAAACCAATCACATACCCTTTTCATATTCTTTGTATTCTTTTTAGCAATTAGGCATAGGAAACACACTTGCATAATTTATTACTTGAGTGTTGTTTAGTTATGTATATGCGCACGCGCACTAAAACGAATTAAAGGCATAACCGATAAGCAAGATAAGGTGGAAAGTCATTAACTTTTCTTAACCCAAAAACCATCTCCAAACTCATTATCCTATCCTAACTAAAACTGAGTAGACTGTTAGCCCTAGGGACATCTTGGACTCATTAGGATATTGATCTAAGAGAAAGTTGTTAGAGTTTACCTCTAGTCAAATCGGTGTTCAAGTCTGGGGATTGAGAGGCAAAACCTCGAAAGTCAGTGTTTTGACATAATTAAGCTCGTTGCTTAGGCATGAATACCTCCTACTGATCTTATCCCTACCTGACCAATTAACTTGTGATCAGATTACTGCAATATACCACCTGTGGACAGTCAACCAGTTAGAAGTCGTCTAGGTCTAAGGTTTACCCTAATTTAGGCTAGATTTTTCTTTCTTTTGTTTATTTTTTTGTTTGTTTTTTGTTTTTGATATTTTTGTGTGATATGGATTATAATGGATTATAATTATCATTTTTCCAATGCATATAGTGATTAATATTTCACCCCGCCTCTTTTGACTCGGATATCACTAACTCGACATTTCATAACTTTAACCAACCAAGTGTGTCAGATTAGTTTTATCCGAATCAATATATGCCCAGTTCCAATATTATGAAAGACTGGAACAATCATCATCTCCTCTCTTCACCACGTTAGTGGGGATATAGCTCTCCCAAGTCATATGATCAACCACCTTACCAACAACCAACTTTATAGACTCCTTATCAAGAACAACCATTTAAAGAAAAAGCTGAGTTAGAAAAGGGTATAGAAGCTTGCAAGAGTATGGAGGACAATTCCAAAACATGGAAGACTCACAATCTCACTAAACTTTTCCAATTCAAGATCCTTACTCCATTTTTCATGTCCCACCATAACAAGAAGAAGAACCGATAACTGAGAGGATTGGATGGAAGCATTGGTTCAATGCTAAAATGATTTCATCTAGTCAACTTTTGATTGTAACCAATCTATTGATAGCTTAGAAGCAACAATTAGTCGTTTGTCAACATAATAAATGATAGAATGAGGAGACTCTACCTAATATATTATTGATCATTCCTGATTTTTCTAACTATATTGATAGGAACCAAGATCATGGTGTCTTAGAGACTTTAACCAAGATTCAATTTCATCACACCAAAACTTGAACTTGACCATTACAAATCTTGAACAAATTTGCAAGTTTTCAATTCAAAGAAATTGAACTTGATTGTGAATTTGAACCTGATCCCCAACTTTGTGATTAGTTCTAATTTTCGAGTCTATGTGGACTCTGATATCCTTACCTGATTTGGACCTAATTCCTAAACCAATACTAATTCTTATACCCATAAAGCTTGAAATTTAACCACTGATTTTGGGAAGTCACATTTCATTGAAGGAAAAAGAATGTGAATTTTAATTCTTTGATTTGGACCCAATTTTTGAACCAAATCCAACTTTCAAACCTAAACTCGATTTTCTCGAGTCAGTATTGGTTACCGTACCTTTCACTCTTGAGCCCAAATAAACTATCCCACCAAGTCACATTCTATTGTTGGACCAAGGTATTGACCATTACAACTCCGAGATGATATTTCAAGATTGGTCATATCCGGGATGATTTTTATGAGAGGATCGTACATGATCCTATTCAGTCTAGGTGTTGTGAAAATGTAAATAGGAAAGAGGTCATCAAAGGCGGGTTTTTTAAAACTCCACATTATTTAAATTGGGCAGCAATGCTTAGCCCATCCGACCACCACCGGAACCACCACTTTGAGATAACATTTTTCTTCCCTTTTTCTTTTTTCATGCATATATGTATTCATTCATACATTAAGGATAATGCATGAGATAAGTGTGGGGCGGGTTCTAACATAAGTTTTCTTCTTCTTGGTATATAGAAAAAACATTTTTTCTTTCTTTAAAACTATTTGAAAAGAGATACAATATTTTGATCTATTCTAGTAATTTTAAGGAATAGGAGAATCATAATTAAGATTTCTTATACTTGGTCAAAATAAAATTATTTGTTTGATTTCTAGGGTTAGGAAGAAAAATTGAAAAGTAATTTAGTCTTAATTTTTACGTTGATGAAATATGCATCATTTATACATTACACACTTTGAATTCAAAATGAAGATTCTTATGCCCTATAAAAATGAAATATATATATATATATTAAAAAACTTCTCTGATTAAGTTGGGTATTTGTGCCTCATAAAGTACAAGTATTACGCCTAAAAATGGTCCATATACTCAGTAAAAACTTTTAGTTTTGTGGTCTTATTTGCTCGAGTCCTTAAGTCCTAGAGGTGTTTTCTCACCTGATGCCCTAAAATTGTTAGTTTTAGGAGTCACGGACTTAAGGCTCGTTACATGGGTAATTAGAAAGCCTAATAAAACTAAGAGATGTTACCGTCAAAATATGTAAAAATAAAACATAAGAGTTAGAGTTTGAAGAATTCTTAGTAAAATATTCAAGGTCACGAAGGTGCATATGACTTAGTGTAAAATAATAGACTAGATAATAAATACAGTTTGAATCGTTACCTTGATTGATCATAAGTTTTTGAATAATGACTATAAGTTTAGGAATAAATAGTTTGGATTCCTATGACTTATAAGTTACTTGAGTTTTTGCAAGAATACTTCAAACATGTTTTCCTTTTTCAAATACATTTCGATACTAACACTTTATTTTTCTTTTTTTATGGATTTTGTGAGTGTAATCCACTGAAAACTCTCACAATATAAAACTCATCCTCTAGGGGTAACCTAGAGGTTTAACGGCTTATTGTACAAGCTAAGTATAACCGTGATTCCTACGGAAGTGAGTTAGACTATGTTAGCTCTGTTTTACTTTTTATTTGTTTTGGTCGAGGACAAGCAAAGATAGGTGTGGGGGTGTGCTCAGTTACTATCCCTGTTTTAAATATAGGCCGATACGGCTGAGATATCGTCCGATATCTCCTTTTTTGTTTGCTGCCGATACGATATGGGGAAAATCATTCGCCATATCATTTGCAGCAAAAAACGGCCGATATTGAAATATCGGCCGATAAATTGCCCGATATTGGCCGATAAATCGCCTGATATATCGCCTGATATGAAATAACTTATTTATTGCACGATTGTGTGCAAATGTACATTATTTTTTACTGCCTTTGCCAGCATATTATATCATTTTTATTAGGTAGATGATATGTATGACTCTAAATCAACTTTTAATTATCAATATTTCATTATATATAGTGTCTAATGCGAACGCCCAATATGCGCGTGTATCCCCGATATCTCCCCCGATATCCGATATCCGATATGAAAAACCCACGATTCCGATATCCGATATTTAGAACCTTGGTCACTATATTGCATTATTTATTGTCATATTTCAACATTTATTTTGTAACAAAAATCTGCTATTAAACTATTTTAATGTTGAATGGTGTGTAGGGTAATTAATAGAGAAAGAGGAGAAACAGACCAGTTTATCCAATTAAATCTAGAGTTTTAAAGATAAGATTTTTTAGCTCAAGAAAATTAATGAAGATCTACTCAAATCTAGAGGTTAGAAACAATTCTATTTAAAGACCGGAGTATATTATAGAAGATAACACCAAATGAAAATTAGTTAAATTCGGATTTCTATCGATTCATTTGGTTAGCTGAAGAATCAACAGGATATCACCAACTTCAGAAAACAAACAAAAAAACCAAGTGGACAAAAGGAGATATCAGAGTATCATAGCCACACGAGCCCCCGATCTGGCCACCTAGTCAGATCGCTGCCAAAGTCGCGGATCTACGGCAATTCAGTTGAATCTTGCTTCCTCTATCTTCATACTCGCTTCGTCTCTCCATTTTGCCTATAAATACTGCAATCTCCTAAGGGAAACAGGCACCACTTTGGCAGAGATCTGGGTTTAGGTTTTGTTTCTAGTTTAACTTAGGTTTTTATTTTTCTTTTTCTTTTTAATTGTAATTTTATGATTTCTTTATAGATTAGGTTAAGAGAGTTTCATGAGAGAATGAGAGAAAAAATTGTATTTAGAGTGACACTGAATGTAATCTTCTTCAGATAGAACTGTATTGAGAGTGATAGTCAATGTAATTTTTCTCTTTTTCTTCACTGTTACTCAATTTAGCATATCACCATTTTACGTTATTCCTTCTCTTGTTTTGCTTCACTTTACTATGAAGTAACCCTTCGCAAATGATCCAAGGTACGATAGTCAACAAAAGAGGTAAGTATTATTTAGTTTTTCTTTCTTTATGTCTTAGTTTAGAAACACGTTTATACTAACTCTTTCATTTCTTTCTTCTAACTTAAAATGATTTCAAAACATCCACCATCTCCTTCTTCTAACTTTCCCTTTCTTTTTAACTTAATCCAGATTTATTTTTTTTATTCAAAACAAAGAAGAATTTTTTAACTAGTTTTCAGTAAACTTAAAAAGAATACCAAAATGTTTCTATCGCTGTCCCTCCTTGTGGATTACAACATGCATACTTACTTTCTATAACAGCAGTATTAAGAAACTTAGCACATCTTAATCTATCATTTCTAAACTTTATTTTCTATGCAAGTTTAGCTTCGATCAATATAATGTGGATGAGAATCAAGTTCTTCTTATGGGTTATGCGTTGATTGCCTTCAATTCAAAGTGAACCATCACTACAGATTTAAGATTAGACAATTGTCTGAAGAGGTAAGTAATCTTGTTTGGAACACTTATTAGATTTTATCCATGAATTTCCTTTCTTTTTAATTCTCTTTTAAAAATCAAAAATACAAATTATCCTTTTTATTTCTTCTTCAACTTATCGCTATTATTTCTTCTTCCTATTTCCTCTTCTAACTTAGCATACTTTTCTTTTTATCTTTTTAAAACAAAGAAGAATAACTTAACCAATTTAGTTAACTTAAAATATACTGAAAAACTTGCATCACATCCCTTCTCGTGGATCACAATTCGTATAGCCACTGCTATCGTGGTTAAATTGTGAGAAGTTAGAGAAACACTTTCAATTTCAGATTACATATTTTAATATCTCGATTTCTACCAATTAAATTTTGGTGTTGTTGCCGGGGAGGGAACGACAGTTCTTTATTTACTAAGCGGTTAATTTTTTTTCTATTTTTGTGTATAGGGGTAGATTACAAGAACTAAGCAGATCATAAATAAAAGCTTTGTGACTCTGCCCAAGAAGGTAGAGCACCAGAAAACCCTAACAAGTTGCGCAAACGCGGAAAAAGCCGCCTTTCCACGGCTGTATGGGTGATCTGCTCACCCTATTTCTTTGCAGGGTGACTGAATTTTAAGTATATAAATTCTACTATTATTACTTTTATTGTTAATCTATTTTGCACACTGTTTTTAATTCAACAATAACTCATACTTATAATTGCTTAAAAAGGTTAGATGTTGCAGGCATCTGTTTAATTCTATTTTTTTTCCAATTAATATTTAAGAGTGCTGGAGACAAGGTATGTCTGCATTGCATCTAGATTAGGAAATATCTTGGGTGATTTATAATTGCTTTGAGTGTTACTTGTCTATTTACTTGCATACTTTGCACGAAAAGAACTAAGGGCAAATGCCATAAATAAGATAAGATAGGGAAGTTATTACCCTCCCTTAGCCCACAAACCATCTCCACTGCACTCACAACCTAAGTCTAATTAAATTTGAATAGACATTGGCCTTAGGGACATCTGAGACTCATTAGGAGATTGACCGAAGAAAGTTGTTAGAATTAGACTATAATGAAATCGGTGTCAAAGGTTTAGATTAAGAGGTAAGATCCTTGAAAATCAGTGGTTTGACGTAATTAAGACCCGTTGCTCTGCAAGGATATCTCCTACTGCGTCTTGCCCCTACCTGATCAATTAACTTGTGGTCAGATTACTGCAATATACTTCTCATGGATAGTCAACCAGTTAGGAGTCGTCTAGGTCTAAGTTTACCTTAGAATAGACTTGGTTGATTTTTTTTGTTTGTTGTTTAATTCTTTTTGTTTGTTTTAGTTTTTTGTGTGAAATGGAGTATAACCCTAATTTCCCAACTTTAATATTAATTCATATTTCACCCCAACCTCTTTTGACTCGGATATCACCAACCGTCATTTAATAACTTGACTCAACCAAATGTTGTTGGTTTTATCTGACTCAACATACTCTCCAGTCCCAGTATTATGAACAAAATTGGAACAACCATCTTGATTTACAGAGAAAAGGAGAGTTAAAAGTAAAAGTTAAGTTTAAGAGATTTCTCTGTCTTCTCATAATTAATCAGCTGTAGTAAGATCTAAACCGGTCGATCCGCAGGGAGAGATGCGATGCAAGCTTTTCGATATGCTCTCTGTGTGTAAAACTTAGAAAGAACAAATGATGGTTATAAAAGAGTTTATTTAAATAGAAAATGGAATCATAGCCTACTAATCATCTACCACAACCAAGCACTAGTTTAGTAAGAATAAATATCATATTGAACCAATAAAGATCAACCCTAGAGTGTTGCTTCAAATTCAAGTAAGATAGAAAGTAAAGTCTAATTAAAATACACTAGATAAAATTAAACATTAGTTTATTAAAATCTTAAAGTATAGTATAAGAAAAGTTATTTTAGACTTAACATTAAGCTATCAAAGTATCTAAGTATATACTGAAAATAACCATTAATAGTATACCCTAAAGCTAGTTTAACTTAATTCATCACTAATCTTTAAGAAATATAACTGATCGTAAGGTTTCAAATAGGCATAGGTTCGATCAATTTATCTTATAGAACTAGGCTTTAGTTGGTGGAGAGATTAGCAGGCTACGAGAGAATTAATTACTCATATTTATGGTGAAATTAAGCATAGCATTTAAAGGTTGCATAAAAGAAAAGTAAACTAGAATTGAAGAATACAAATAAAAATAGCAAAAAGAGACATGAAAAAAAATAAGAACCTTTATTGAATTTGTCACCAATCTAGCACAAAAGCCTTCACTTCTTTATAAATCTTCTTCGAAGTAGAAAAACTAGAAAATATAATGGAAATCGAAAAAAAAAGATGACCTAAAAAAAAGTCTAAAACTTGATTATCTAATATGCTTCTCCTCTGTTGCTCTTCAGGGGTATTTATAGGGGATTCCAGTAGTAGAGTTCCAATAGAATACTCCCCCAAAACCTCCACGCACGCAGCTACAGAAATGTGGCGTTTCTGCAGCAATTTAGGGGAATACATGGCACTTTTGAAGGGTCAGGGCATGCACTTTGGTGCGTGGTTTCATCTCGTCAATCCATTTGAAGATCTATCCTTAGAATCCTCTTTTATATTCTGAAATTTAAAATAACTTTGTTTCTTAGATAACTTAGAAAACAAGTGATTTATAAATCCGAATTTTAAACTTCAATTCTCTCCTTTATCTTTGACTTGGAGATCAAGCAACTTAATTTAAATTAATTTTCTCCTTTATTTCTGAATTAGAATAGAATAATTTCTTATTTAACTTCAGCTTTGATGGGCTCTTGGGCTTCTCTTTAACTTGTGGGCTTCTTTTGGACTCTTTTCTTTTCTCTTTTTAACTATAGAGGCCTTCACATTATTAAATAATAAAGTAATTAAATAGTAGTACTTTATAAAATAAACGTGAAAATATGACTAAAAATATGAACTTTTGATGAAAAATCACATATCAACTCTTCGTCGAGTTTATAGGGATACAATACCCCCGAGTCATATTGCCAACCACATTTCTCACATCTTGCTTCATATATTCCTTTTTTCGAACAACCATTTGAAGAAAAAACTGAGTTAAAAAAGAGTATGGAGGCATTAAATGAGTCTGAACAACAATTCAAAAACTGATGAACTCACTACTCCCAAAAAAATTCCAAAGCAAAGATCCAGACTCTTTTTTCCAAGTCTCACCATAACAAGACGAACTGATTGACTTAGAAAAGAGTATGAAAGCATTGATTAAGTGCCAAAATAATTTCATCCAATTAAATTTTGATTATACCCAGTCTACTGATAGGTTAGAAGTAAAAATGAGTCATTGGCCAACACTTATAGGAATGAGAAAACTCTCTCTTATCAATATTTGATCAATCTTGATATCTTTAACCCTATTGATCTGGCCCAAGAGTCATGTTGATTTGGAAACCAAGATTCAATTTCACCACGATATCCTGAACTTGACCAATACCAGTTCTTAGACAAATTGACAAGTTTTCACTTTAATGAAATTGAACTTGAATGTGAATATGACCCCGATATTCAATTTTGTGATTCTGTTCCAAATTTAGAATCTATATTTACTCTAATATTTTTACCCGATTTGGACCACATTTCAGATCCAACGTTGATTCCTGTACCCATAAATCTTGACTATGAATCACAAATTTTACACAGTCACATTCCATTGATGAAATTGAATGTGAACCTTAACTCTTTGATTTGAACCCAACTTTGAAGCATACCCGATTCTAGAATTTAAACTTGATTTACATCAATTTCATGAGTCCGTATTGGTTCCCGAATCTTTCACTCTCGAGTCCAAGTCAACGTTTCACCAAATCACATTCCTTTATTGGATCAAGGTGTTGAGCAATATAACTCGGAGAAGGTTTACCAAGATTGGTCATATAACCGGGATGATTTTCATGTTAGGATCTTGCATGATCCTTTCATGTTGGGATAATAACACTGTTAATAGGTTAGATGTCAAATGTGTGTTTTTGAACACCATATTCATTATATTGGGCAGCAACGCTTGCACAATCAGACCACCACCGAAACTACCGCCTTGAGGTAATATGTTCCTCCCTTTTCTCTTTTTCATATTGTAACGCCCCGATCCCGCGATACGGGGACGCTTTGGCGACGTACATATGCATGGCGAATATACCCTTACATATGTACGCTAAGCCTCAATACAGGGAATAAACACAGTATATACAATTTCAGCCTAAATAGGTACAACAACACCTGCAAAAGGGGTCAATGATCATAATAGATTTGGAAATAGGAATAAATAAGGAAATAAAGAAAAAATAATAAAGATACCTATGAATAATAAAGGCATCGAGCCTCCTACTGATGTCCCGTGAAATATCAAGCACTACGATATCTTAGATCTCTAACCTGGGCATGCAAATTAATTGCTAAAATGAAAAAACAATCAAAGAGTTAAGAAATTACCGTGTAGCTTGTGGCAAACGGGTCGTGTCCACGAGGAGGAATGCGATGAAAACTTTTTGGTGTTTCATTTAATAACAAAGAATTGTGCTCGTTTTTTAATTGAAAAGAGAATGGAAAGAAGGAGATGATTAAAAGAGAAATTGCAACTTTAGAGAAGGCTTTGGAGAAGGTGATTTAAAAAGCTCGAAAATTATTTGGTTGATTTTAATAAAGAAGAAAATTTGGGCTCACTATCTCACTACTCAACCATTTATTCTTCTATTGAAATCCTTAGTGCCTCAACCTGATCATAGGCCAAACTTAAGGTTGACTTTAGAAAGTTTGAAGTAAAGCATATAAGATGGTTGGTAAAGTTCACTCTTTTCTTTAAGAAACCGTTTTGAATCGAATGTTAAATCATCAAGAAGTCAAGTATGAGATAAAAACAAGTTCAAGAGACGTTCTTAAAAGGAGTAAGAGTTTAAAAATCCAAACCCATCCACATGTGCCTTCAAGAACACTTTCAAGAAGAAAGGCTTTAAGTTAGGCATGCAAATGATTCATTGGGTCTTTTTCATTAAAATCAGAGGAGAAGAAGAATTGGAGAGAGGTACAATAGTGAGCCCAGAAACCGATTTAGCTACTCATGGAAGACAAAGAAAAAAGCAAGTAAAAAACGCAAGACATACCGTAAATGAGTGGAAGAAAAAGTAGCTCGATTCTTGTATTGATGTCACTTCAATCTTCAAGTACAAGCACTCAATTCCTCTCTCTCACAGGTATTTGTACTAAACTACAAATTGCAAAACCAAAATACTGTTGGCCCAAAGGCCTTCCACTCTAGTTTTGATGATGATTAACTCATGTAGTTATGTGTACTAATAATCTTGTGATTTTAGTTTCAGATCATTAACCAAGATATTAGTTGGTGTTTAGCTTCAACAAGATGATTTGGAAGCTTGCACATGTTGATTCAAGAGCCCGCGCATCAAAGATATACATTGCACTTGCTCGGTGAATTAAGAGTTTTTGGATCGAGCCGACTTGGAGATTGCGCTCTAGCTTGGAGATTGCGCTCTACAAGAAGACTTAGGTATCCATAGTTTTAGTTTGGGTTTAGATCCTAATTGTAAAGATTAGAATAGTATGATAAGCTCAAGTTCACAACATACACACCTTTCATGTTTTGATTTTCAGTTTTAGGTTTAACCGATCTTGGTTTTCATGAATAGATTTTTTATCAAAACAAGTTTACATGGTTTATGTATATTAGATTTGTTCTATATACATGCATGCTTCAATTGTTTAGACAAACTTTGTTTGATAATCTATTCCATGTGTTTTATGTTTTGGTATTTACAACAAAACATATTTTTGGACTTAATGACAAAAATCATGATATATATATGTTTCTTGTATATTGAATTTCTATTCATATACAATATGCTTCAAAGTGTTTAAATATCATATTTTTGTATCATGGATGAGTTTTAGACAATGTGTATTTTCTATTCAAATACAAGGTTTTAGAAAATACGGTTTTTGATTTTGGCAAAATTTCTATGACACAAAAATAGTCAAATATGTTTGAAATTTGTGTTAGGATTTTTAACACAAGTTTGTATTTCAATATAAAATGATAAAACTATTTTTGTGAAATTTTAGAGATTTTGCGGGATTTATTATAATATTTTTTCCCCAGATTTCAGACCTGATTTTTGTCTGCCAGGCTTGGCCGGTCGACTGGTACGGTCGACCGCACCAAAGAAGCCAGTCGACCGTTCCGGTCGACTGACGTGCACGCAGGCTGACACTGCATCCGGTCGACCGAAGCGGTCGACCGACAGAGAGCTGTTTGCTCTCAGGTATTTTCGGTCGACCGAGGCGGTCGACCGGTAGCCACAACGGTTCTAAATTTGACCGTTGGGCGGTCGACCGTCCCGGTCGACCGGAATGCTATTTCTGGCAAAAGTTCTGTAAACGGCTATTTTCTGTAATTGCCTATAAATACCCCATTTGAGAGAGGTTTTCTCTAAGATTTTTTGTGCGAATTTTTGCTGATTCTCTGGTGTTTTCAAAGCAATCAAAAGAAGTTTTTGAGCTTGAATTGAACAATCCATTTGTGTTTTCGTTAGGGTTTGAAAAATCAAAGAAAGGGTTTTTGGGAAAGAATTTTAATTGAACTATTCTATCTTGATTTCTTGATTTTTCCCAAGGATTTTCTTTGTGATTTCTGATTTCCATTCCTTTGGTTTTCTCCACACTTGAGCAAAAATCTACTATCTATATCTATAGGTTATTTGTGTGGAAGAAGAAGTTATTTGTGGTTGTTGTTGTGACCACCAAGTTGTAACCCAATCTTTTCTTAGCTTTGTGCTTTGGGTTGTATCCCTCTAGTTGAGAGGTGATCCTTGTATTGGTTGGTGATTGGGAGTTTGTTGTATTGGTTTGAAAATTTGCCTCAAGGAGGAGGTCGTGATTGTTGGAGTTTGCCTCAAGGAGGAGGTTTGTGTTGTTGGCTTGGATTTGTGCCTCAGGGAGGAGGTTGTAAAGAGAGGAGTTGGGTACTCCTTGTAAAGGGTCCTAGGTGGACGAGCTAGTGGAAATCCTTCGTGTGTCGAAGGCGGGGATGTAGAGCTAGGTGCTCGAACCTCGATAACATATCTTTGTGTTTGCGCTTGATCCATTGGCTCTCTCTCTACTCTCTCTTTACTTTGTGCCTTGCATTTATTTACATTGCTCATTCATATTTGCTTGGCTTGGTTGTGTGCATCACTTGTTGATAGCACTTGAGTGTATTTTGCATTAAGTTTTTAAATTCCGCATTTAGTTCATAGATTAGCATTGTCACCTATTCACCCCCCCTCTAGGTGACTTTTCAATTGGTATCAGAGCTAGTGCTCCTGATATTTAGGTTTAACCACCTAGGAGTGATCTTGGTTTGCTAATCTCCATTTGCATTTTCATTTGCACTCATACTAGTTTGCACTCATGGCTAGCCCTCCTATGTTTGACCATTTTAGATTTGACTCTTGGAAGGTTGACATGATTAGACATCTAAAAGGACTAGGACATTTAGTTTATCAAGCCATCACTATAGAATCCCTCCCTAATAGTAGCAAGCATAAGAAGGCCAATGCATTAGCCCTTAGGACACTTCTAGCATCTCTAAATGAACATCTTTTACCTATTTTTGATCGCTATGATTCGGCTTTTGCAGTTTGGAGCATCTTAACGTCTCCCGAGCTTCCAAGGATCATCAACAATTTGAGGAGATCCAAGAGAGACATGTCCAAAGATAAATGCTTCATGGTCCAAGGGAAGACTCCCTTGAGGTACACTCGGATTCCCCTCTTGATGATAGCTCTAATTCTTATTGCCATGGTTGTTTTGAGGTTCAAACTTTAAATATGGAACTTACTCAAAAGCTTGAAAAATTCTTAGAAAAACACAAACTTTTGAAAGAGAATAATCTTGTTTTGAAAAATGAATTAAAGGATTTATGTTCTAATTTTGAAGTGATTTTGCAAGAAAAAGAAGAGATCACTAGTGAACGTGACTCACTACAATCTCAACTTGAACTTGCACTTAAAGAGATTGAAGATTTGAAAAACAAAAATGGTTTTGATGATGTTGTAGAACACAATGAGGTTTTGTCTTCTAGATTGGATCTTGTTTTCAAAGAAAATCTTACTTTGAAAAATAAAATTGATTCAATTACAAAAGAATTGGATTTGGTTTTGATTAAAAATAAATCTTTACAAAATGAGATTAATATTCATGTTTGTCATGCTAGTGTAGCTTCTACTTCTTGCACTCCTATAGCATGTTCCACTTTGTCTTCTAGCATAGAAAATAATATAAACAATTTGAAGAAAAGTGTTGATTGTTTGGGCTCCACTTTGAGCCATTGTGCCATGAATCACACACGATTGGAAACCTTGGTTCGCAAGAAACAAGTTCCAACCTTGCATGCACACCCATCTAGGCATACACATGCTTTTTATGATCACCACCATCATATGTATGCTCACGTGTACACATGTACACATTGTGGTCGAAAAGGCCACCTTGCTAGATTTTGTTATGATCGCATTTATTATGAAAATTTAGCAACTAATTATGTTTGGGTTAGAAAAGATACTAACCCCCGTGGACCCACAAAGAAATGGGTACCAAGATCCACCTCTTCGATGTTTGATGTAGGTGGAGGCTCTCGCGTCACGTGAGGGTATTGGTGCCTTGAGGTGGATGCATTCTAAGCTAAAAGGAGAACCATTTGGATGCTTCACTCTCAAGGAAATTAGGTGGAGAGGACCACCATGTTTTGGAGAACTAGAGATGCACCTTCATCGGTTTTGGTATCATTCTCTAACTCCCATTTTTATTTGCATACTTTTCACGTTCATCTTTTATAGCATGTCATGTTTTGTTGTTCATTATGCTTGTGCCTTGTTCATTAGATTAATGTTATACATGTTTAGCTACTTGAGCACCCATGCTTCATATGGATCTATACTTAGTGTCTCACCTTATTTAAACTAACATGTATGCTCTAGATCTAGAGCACATGCATATGCATAATGATCATTTGATGTTCATGATTGTATGACTTTCATTTTAATGATTCATGTTTTGAATAGTGTGTTTATTGCTATGCATGTATTGCAAATTGATATCTCCATTGTTTAGATGAATCCATAATTTGTGTTTTCACAATTGTTTTGATATTATGATTTTTATAGCATGTGGATTTACATAATGATCATTTTTTTTGAATATTGTTGATTTATGACTCATTTTATGCTTAATGTTTTGGATATATGCTTAGATGTTAGTTTTTATTAAAACTAGGATTTATACTTGTACATAGAATGGGCCACAAATAAACCTTTATATATGTTTGTGCTTGGATGCCTATTTGTACCCATTAGATGTTCTAGTATAGTCTAGTTTTGATGATTCATGCACTCAAACATGTATTCCTATTTTTGATGTGTTTTCACTTCATGTATATGTCTATTTTGTCAACCTTAAGATATACATGTATGCCCCTTGAGTCATTTGCTTTTCATGCAAATCTATATTTTAGACTCAATTGTGTTTAGGGATATGTATGTATACTTCTTGTTTTGTCAAAACATACATATGCCTTGAAGTATGAATTGGGTTTAATGAAAATTTAGTTTTGATGAGTCTCATGTTTTCATGTTTAAAGGAATACCTTAATTGAGCTTAAGTGCATGTTTTCATGATAGTGTGTTTCACATTACACTTGTACACTCTCCTTATTTAATGGTTTCTCATGATTTTGTTTTCATGAGTATGATATGTGCTATATAGATTTTGAGTGTTTTTAGTGCCATGTGATTTACATGTGTTTCATGAAAAACAAGTTTGTTTTATTCCTTACTTGAAGGATTTCGTACTAGTTTATAAGTTTTTCCATTTAACTAGTTGCTATATTCTTCGTTTTGGTAGAGTTTTTCAAACATACTTTATGTTCAAACCTATTTTTGAAAACCCCTACCATTAAAGGGTGGTTGGATGGGAGATCATGTTCATGTATGCTTTATAATGAAAATCATTTTAAACTTGCACATGATTGGGTGGTAGTTGATATGAGATATACACTTGATCTTATTGTTGTTTCAATTGGTATCACTAAATTCTTTCAATTGTATCAATCTTGACATCCTTTTGTATACTCATTTATGTTTTGTTTTATATATATGTATGCATACACTTCATATAGTATCAATTTACAATTGGTATCTCTGTATCAAATTTTAAATTGGTATCTATTTCTTACATACATATATAGATGATTTATTTGTGCTTCAAGATATATGCACAAATTTTGCTTATGATAAGCTTGATTTTTTTTTAAATGACCATCATTTTCAATTGATTTAATTTTCAATTGGTTTCTTTATACAAGCATTATCATTATCTTGCTTATGCCAAGCTTGAGCTTTAACATTATTTCAATTGATTTAGTCTTCAATTGGTATATTATTTCTAGCTTAAGCATATGTTTAGTTGGTATTTCATGAAGGGGGAGAAAACTCACATTTCAATTTTCAATTGGTATTTAGTTTACCTTTGGTTTTGTTTCCCACTCCCTAACTTTATGAAAAAAAAAATTGATTTAAGAATGATTATTGATTTTTATTGGTATCATATGCTTATAAAGATATATATCTTCAATTGGTATCAATGTGTTTTTCAATTGGTATCATGTGTTTTATTTTCAATATGTTTTAATTTCAATTGGGATCATATTTGTTTTCAATACCCCTCTTACTTTCAATTGGTAATTGGTAGGCATTTCTTAAATGTTTTTATGATCACTTTCTATTGATATCATAATGCACTTCTTTGACATTTTTTTTAATTGGTATCATTTTTGGTTTCACCCCTTGAAGTAGTTTGTTTATTCTTTGTTTCATATATTTAGGGGGAGAAGAATTCATATCTTTTTGTTTTTACCCCTTTGTTGATGATTGACAAAAAGGGGGAGAAGATTTATTGGAGTTGATATGCATGAGTTTTCAGTTTTATGTTCATTTCATCTCCATTGGTATTGGTATCAAGAGCATTATGAGTTTTGTTTTTATTAGTATCCATTGGTATCAAGAGCATTATGAGTTTTGTTTTTATTAGTATCTATTGGTATCAAGAGCATGTTTTGGTAATTTAGTTGTTTTGTTAGAATTGGAATCAATAGCATGTTTCATATGCATATTCATTTTGTTTCAAGAACCCTGTTTATATGCATCTTATTGTTTGTTTATTCCTATGCATGAGTTAAGGGGGAGCTTCTTTGAAGCTTTACTTTAATCCATGCATATATAACTCCATAAGTTTTGTCATCATCAAAAAGGGGGAGATTGTTGGCCCAAAGGCCTTCCACTCTAGTTTTGATGATGATTAACTCATGTAGTTATGTGTACTAATAATCTTGTGATTTTAGTTTCAGATCATTAACCAAGATATTAGTTGGTGTTTAGCTTCAACAAGATGATTTGAAAGCTTGCACATGTTGATTCAAGAGCCCGCGCATCAAAGATATACATTGCACTTGCTCGGTGAATTAAGAGTTTTTGGATCGAGCCGACTTGGAGATTGCGCTCTAGCTTGGAGATTGCGCTCTAGCTTGGAGATTGCGCTCTACAAGAAGACTTATGTATCCATAGTTTTAGTTTGGGTTTAGATCCTAATTGTAAAGATTAGAATAGTATGATAAGCTCAAGTTCACAACACACACACACCTTTCATGTTTTGATTTTCGGTTTTAGGTTTAACCGATCTTGGTTTTCATGAATAGATTTTTTATCAAAACAAGTTTACATGGTTTATGTATATTAGATTTGTTCTATATACATGCATGCTTCAATTGTTTAGACAAACTTTGTTTGATAATCTATTCCATGTGTTTTATGTTTTGGTATTTACAACAAAACATATTTTTGGACTTAATGACAAAAATCATGATATATATATGTTTCTTGTATATTGAATTTCTATTCATATACAATATGCTTCAAAGTGTTTAAATATCATATTTTTGTATCATGGATGAGTTTTAGACAATGTGTATTTTCTATTCAAAATACAAGGTTTTAGAAAATACGATTTTTGGTTTTTGGCAAAATTTCTATGACACAAAAATAGTCAAATATGTTTGAAATTTGTGTTAGGATTTTTAACACAAGTTTGTATTTTAATATAAAATGATAAAACTATTTTTGGAATTTTAGAGATTTTGTGGGATTTATTATAATATTTTTTCCCCAGATTTCAGACCTGATTTTTGTCTGCCAGGCTTGGCCGGTCGACTGGTACGGTCGACCGCACCAAAGAAGCCAGTCGACCGTTCCGGTCGACTGACGTGCACGCAGGCTGACACTGCATCCGGTCGACCGAAGCGGTCGACCGACAGAGAGCTGTTTGCTCTCAGGTATTTTCGGTCGACCGAGGCGGTCGACCGGTAGCCACAACGGTTCTAAATTTGACCGTTGGGCGGTCGACCGTCCCGGTCGACCGGAAGGCTATTTCTGGCAAAAGTTCTGTAAACGGCTATTTTCTGTAATTGCCTATAAATACCCCATTTGAGAGAGGTTTTCTCTAAGATTTTTTGTGCGAATTTTTGCTGATTCTCTGGTGTTTTCAAAGCAATCAAAAGAAGTTTTTGAGCTTGAATTGAACAATCCATTTGGTGTTTTAATTAGGGTTTGGAAAATCAAAGAAAGGGTTTTTGGGAAAGAATTTTGATTGAACTATTCTATCTTGATTTCTTGATTTTTCCAAGGATTTTCTTTGTGATTTCTGATTTCCATTCCTTTGGTTTTCTCCACACTTGAGCAAAAATCTACTATCTATATCTATAGGTTATTTGTGTGGAAGAAGAAGTTGTTTGTGGTTGTTGTTGTGACCACCAAGTTGTAACCCAATCTTTTCTTAGCTTTGTGCTTTGGGTTGTATCCCTCTAGTTGAGAGGTGATCCTTGTATTGGTTGGTGATTGGGAGTTTGTTGTATTGGTTTGAAAATTTGCCTCAAGGAGGAGGTTGTGATTGTTGGAGTTTGCCTCAAGGAGGAGGTTGTGTTGGTTGGCTTGGATTTGTGCCTCAGGGAGGAGGTTGTAAAGAGAGGAGTTGGGTACTCCTTGTAAAGGGTCCTAGGTGGACGAGCTAGTGGAAATCCTTCGTGTGTCGAAGGCGGGATGTAGAGCTGGGTGCTCGAACCTCGATAACATATCTTTGTGTTTGCGCTTGATCCATTGGCTCTCTCTCTACTCTCTCTTTACTTTGTGCCTTGCATTTATTTACATTGCTCATTCATATTTGCTTGTCTTGGTTGTGTGCATCACTTGTTGATAGCACTTGAGTGTATTTTGCATTAAGTTTTTAAATTCCGCATTTAGTTCATAGATTAGCATTGTCACCTATTCACCCCCCCTCTAGGTGACTTTTCAAATACAACTTTTGTACTATCTAATAAAAAGCCTAAACCTTAAGGTACAAACAAAAATTCTAATCCTAGTCTTCGCTCCTTTTTGCTCTGTTGAAACTGGTATTTATAGGGGAAAACTAGAGGGGGGAGATCCTGAGAAGATTGGGGGAGCAAACGCTCCGTGTTTTCGCGGCCCTGGTGTGGCCAGTTGGCCACACCCAATTGCGTGGCTCTCCTGGTTTGGTGATTCTCCTATATCTTCTTCTGATTTTCTCGTTTCTGCTCTAGGATTTGACGAAACAGCCTTTGATTGTTGGCTTCAACCGTTTGATTTGGGAGGATTCTTTTCAACCGGTTTTCAACCTCTCTGATATGCCAAGATTTTGCCCTGATTCTTTGATTTCGAATTTATTCTGAATTAAATCAGAATTTTGTGGGCTTTTGGGCTTGTTTCTCTTTCCTTTCTTTTAGCAATTGGGCCTACATTAAACAAAGAAGAAGACTTATTAATAGGATTTATTAGATAAAAAGTATGGTAAGGTGACAATGCATATGCAAATTATGTGACTGATCACACCCCCATACTTATCTTTTGCTCGCCCTCGAGCAAAACATCAGACTAATTCTAATCAATTATTAGACCACTTTCGCAGATCACTCGATTGTACAGAGCATGTGCAACAAGCCGTTAAACCTCTAGGTTATCTCTAGAGGACGAGTTTTGTCTCGTGAGGGTTTTCAGTGGAATGCACCCACAAAATCCATAAAAAATGTTAGTATTTTTGAAAAGCATTTTTAAAGGAGAAAATATTTGAAGTATATTTGTAAGTTTTAAGTAATCTATAAGTTATAGGAATATCAAATTTTTCATTCCGAAACTCAGTCTCTATTCAAAAACATGTCATCAATCAAAGTAAGAAGTCAATTTGTACCTCTGATTTAGTCTATTAATTTACCCTGAGTTGTATGCACCATCGTGACTGTGAAGTTGACTAAGGGTTCTTTAACATTACTCCTATGCCTTATTTATATTTATTTTTGGTGGAGTTTATTCCTCAATTTCATTAGGCTTTCTAATCTGCTCATGTAACGAGCCTTCAGTTGGTGACACCCAAACCGGACAGTTTTAGGGCACCAGGTGAGAAAACACCCCTAAGGACTTAAACACTCGAGCAGACAAGGCCACGAAACTAAGGTTTTTATTTATAAAATGTACCCCTTTTAGGCGTGAATACTTATACTTCATGAGGCACAGATACCAAGCTTAATCAGAGGATTTATATATATATATATTTTTCAAACTTATCTAATTATCTTTTCCATAAATACCAAGGCTTGCTTAGGCCAAAACACCTAGCTAATCAATAATTAGATTTGTTTATTTTTTTTACATATATTTTTTTATAAGGCATAAGAGTCTTTGTTTTTAAACCGTAAGTGTGTAACTGTATTTAGTGTGCATATTTCATCAAGGTAAATATCAAGATTAAATTACTTTCACGAATTTTCTTCCTAACCCTAAAAATCAAACAAGTTATCTGACTTTGACCAAGTATAAGAAATCCTAATTATGATTTTCCTATTTCTTAAAATTGACTTAATTTCTTACAAAAAATATATCAAAATATTGTTCTAACCTTTCAAAAGTTTTTTTTTGTTATATATATATATATATATTTTGTTATTGTTATATTGTTCAAGGTTAGTCATGTTAACCCTCCCCCACACTTATCTCATTCATTGTCCCCAATGTATGAAAGAAATATATAGATGCATGAAATAAAATGGAAAAGGGAAGTTACCGATACACGAGGTCAAAAAGACCCATAGCCGTTTCATTTACCGACACCGATTCCAAGAAAGGTTTAAGGCGTTGACCATTTACCTTAAAGTCATTTCCATTCTTGGTGTCACTGATCTCAACTGCACCGTGTGGAAACACGGTTTTTACAACGAATGGCCCAGTCCATCTTAATTTCAATTTTCCTGGAAAAAGATGAAGCCTAGATTTATAGAGTAAGACTTTTTGTCCAGAGACAAAGGTTTTTCTTATGATGTGTTTATCATGAAAAATCTTAACTCTATCTTTAGTGATCCTAGCATTTTCATAGGCCTCATTTCTTAACTCCTCTAATTCGAAATTTGTAACTTCTGAAGGTCACCAGCCTTAGTCAAGTCGAAATTCAACTGCTTGATTGCCCATAAGGCCCGGTGCTCTAACTCAACGGGCAGGTGACAAGCTTTACCATAGACTAACCTATAAGGAGACATTCCTAGAATCGTCTTGAAAGTGGTCCTGTAGGCCCATAGGGCATCTACAAGTTTAATGGACCAATCTTTCCGATTTTGATTCACAGTTTTCTCTAAAATAAGTATGACTTGTCTATTGGAAATCTCAACCTGCCTACTGGTTTGAGGATGATAAGGTGTGGACAACTTGTGAGTTATGGCATACTTTCGCATAAGAGCTTCAAAGGATCTATTATAAAAGTGAGTGCCATTATCACTGATGATAGCACGAGGGGTTCCGAAGCGTGAAAAATGTTCTCTTTCAAAAACTTTATGACAACTTTGTTATCATTAGTTTTACAAGGAATGGCTTCTACCCACTTGGACACATAATCCACAGCAACCAATATGTATTGGTTTCCAATGAATTAGGAAATGCACCCATAAAGTCGATGCCCCAAACATCAAAGAGTTCTATTTCTAGAATTGGGTTGAGGGGCATCATATTTCGTTTTGAGATCCTTCCTACCATTTGGCATCTATGGCACGTCTTGCAAAATTCATACGCATCCTTGAACAAAGTGGGCCAATAGAACCCGCTTTGTAGCACTTTTTAGCAGTTTTGCGGGGACCAAAGTGTCCACCGCATGCAAGTTCATGACAAAAGGATAGAACACTCTTAACCTCCTCATCGGGAATGCATCTCCTAATAATTTGGTCAGAACAGTGCTTAAAAATACGGTTCCTCCCAAAAGAAATACCGGACTTGGGATAAGAACCGGTATATATCATTTTACCAATGAGACGGAGTTTGGTTTGTGACTAAGTAATTCACTATATCAGCAAACCAAGCTTCCCTAGAGATAGCTAAGAGATTTTCATTAGGAAAATCCTCATTTATGGGTAATTCATTGCATGGAGAATTAGGGATTCATGAGAGATGGTCAGCAACGACATTTTCTACGCCTTTCTTGTCTTGAATCTCGAGATCGAATTCTTGAAGAAGGAGGATTCAACGAATGAGTCGGGCCTTGGCATCCTTCTTCATCATGAGGTACCTAAGCGCAGAATGATCGGTGAAAATGGTGATTTTGGACCCTAGTAGGTAGGGACAAAATTTCTCTAAGGCAAACACTACTGCCAAGAATTCCTTCTCAGTCATAGTGTAGTTCAATTGAGCATCGTTGAGAGTCCTACTAGAGTAGTAAATCACATGCTGCTTGTTATCAATGCGTTGACCTAGGACAGAGCCTATGCAAAATTGAAAGTATCGCACATGATTTCGAACGGCTTAGACCAATCCGGAGCAGATATGATTAGTACAGAAATAAGCTCTCCCTTAAGCTTCTCCCAAGAATTCATGCATTCAGTATATAAAGTGAAGGACACATCCTTAGCTAACAAATTAGTCAAGGGCCTAGAAATTTTGCTAAAATCCTTGATAAATCTTTGGTAGAAACTAGCGTGTCCTAAGAAGGAACTAATGTCCTTAACGCATTTGGGTATGGGAAGCTTAGCAATAACCTCAATTTTAGCTCTGCCCACTTCAATTCCTTTCTTGAAAATTTCATGACCCAAGACAATTTCATGTTTTACCATGAAGTGACATTTCTCCCAATTCAGTGTCAGATTTTTCTCAGCACAACGTTGGAGGACAATTTCTAAATGGTGGAGACATTGAGTGAATGAATCTCCGTAGATGGAGAAATCATCCATAAAGATCTCTAAGAATCGTTCTACCATATCAGAGAAAAGACTCAACATGCAACGTTGAAACGTTGCTGGGGCATTGCATAAGCCGAAAGGCATTCGACGATAAGCAAATATCCCAAATGGACATATGAACGTAGTCTTTTCTTGGTCCTCAGGAGCAATAGAGATCTGATTATACCCCGAGTAACCATTCAAGAAACAGTAATACTCGTGACCCGCCAAACGTTTAAGCATTTAATCAATGAAGGGAAGTAGAAAATGGTCCTCACGAGTTGCAACATTAAGCTTCCTATAGTCAATGCAAACTCGGATCTTCGTGGGAAGTCGAGTTTGGACCAACTGTTTGTTCTCGTTTTTCACTACAGTGAAACCGGATTTCTGGAGCCGCGTGAACAGGACTGACCCATTGGCTATCAGAAATGGGATAATTATCCCATTGTCTAAGAGTTTTACAATTTCAGCATGAACAGCCTCTTACATTATAGGGTTTAACCTATGCTGCGGGTCTCTTTTAGGTGTGGCATTTTCATTGAGATGAATGCGATGTTGAACGATGGTCGGACTTAATCCCTTTATATCAGTCATAGTCCAACCAATGGCTTCCCTATGTTTTCTTAGAATTGCTTTAAGATCTTCTTCTTCCCCGTCATTTAAATGGGAGGCAATGATGACAGGAAAGGTCTCTTGTTCGCCTAGATAGACGTACCTGAGATGCGCAGGTAAGGCTTTCAATTCTAAGGAAAAGAAAGGCTGGTTAGAAGGACTAGTCAAATTTGTTGGCTCTATTATTGGTGAAATAAGGTTCGAGGCCCAATTCACATCAGAATCTACAACCTGATCAAGATTAAAGTCGTCAGACTCTAACCCGAAGTCACACTCAGTTTCTAGTTCTAATTCTTCCCTATGTTCACTTGTTAAGTTCTCAATTAGGTTTACTTCAAATGTTTGGTCCTCAAGATCGCGGGGTTGTTTTCCTAAATTGAAGACATTGACTTCTCTAGCCATGTCCCTAAAGGTTAACCTCATGGACCCATTCCTACAATGATGATGGCATTGGCAGTAGCAAGGAATGGTCGCCCTAGGATAACAGGAGTTTGAGCCCTATGATTGGAGTTGGACACAAGTTGTGTCTCCAGAATTATAAAATCGACAGGGTAAATAAACTCCCCTACCCGAATCAGGGCATCATTAATCTCTCCTTTTGGAACTTTTACTGAACGGTCAGCCAGTTGGATAGTGACTCGAGTTGGACTAAGATCGCCCAACCCGAGTTGTTGATAAACTGAGAATGGAAGCAAGTTGATACTTGCCCCCAAGTCAGGAAGTGCACGACTAATCTCGGCTTGTCCTATTGTGCAGGCAATGGTGGGACTACCTGGATCCTTGTACTTGATAGGGATCGGACCTGATAGTAGCTCACTAATGTTAGTGGCTAAGAAGATCTTTTTTGGTTCATTAGTCTTTATCTTCTTGGTGCACATGTCCTTAAGAAACTTAGCATAGGAAGGGACTTATTGGATGGCATCAAGAAGTGACACATTTATCTTCACTTGATTAAATATCTCAATTATCTTGTCCATGTGTGGATTTTGCTTGTTGTTTTTCAGCCTATTAGGAAATGGTACTATAGGCTGGTGCACCTGACTAATTGACTTATCTTTTCAGATTCGTCAGAATTGGAAGGATTTGGATTAGATGAGGTGGATGCTTGATTGTGGTTGTGTTGAATAGGATTGGTTGGCGTTAACACTTGATTATCAACTCTCTTTCTTGACCTCAATGTATGAACAACATTACATTGATTTAATGAATGATCCTCAGCCAAATGAGCTTGTTGAGAATTCCTACGATTGGTTATTGGCTGACTAGGCAGGGTACCCTTCTGTCTCTCATTCTGTGGAGTGGCTAGTTGGCTCATTTGAACCTCTAACCTCTGTATAATTTGCATGAGAGACTCTTAGTTTTTCATGTATCTTTTCATATTTCTTTCAAGTCTGTCATTCTCCTTTCTAGTTGAGGATTCTGAAAGGAGGATTGTGGAGCTTGGTTGGAAATTTTATTGATAGTTTGAAAAGTTAGGTGGATGGTTGGGAGAATTATTATGGAAATTGAAAAAGTTAGATTGATGATTGGAAGAATTATTGGCATGATGGAAGTGGCTAGCATGATTTGATCGTGAATGATCATTGTTATTTTGGCTCCATGAGAAATTAGGGTGATTTCTCCAGCCAGGATTGTACGTTGGTGCGTAAGGATTATTGTTCGGCCTTAAAAAGGCCGCATTCATCGGTTCATGGTATTGTTGTTGAGCCTGAAACACAGGGCACTCCTCGAACACATGATTCATGGCTTGACAGTAAGTGCAGCCCGGAGTTGAAAATTGGTTTGGGCTGACTTGATTGATTGGACTTGGTTCCTTCGTTTCTAGAGCTTCCAGTCTTCTTACTAGGTTAGCTAACTTAGCCTCATTAGCGATGGATGATTCGATAGAATGGAGACCTCCTTTTGAAGAGATGGAGTTTGAATTCCTAGAGGTCTCACTAGTAGGTTCCCATTGGATGCTCTTTTCAGCTAGGTTTTCATACAAATCCCATCCTTCATTTTCATCCTTCTGCAAGAATCCCCCTTGGCACATACTTTCTAAGAGGGTTTTGGTAGAATAGTCTAAACCGTCATAAAGAATTTGGCATTGTCGCCATTTCTCTATTTCATGATGTGGACATTGAACAAGGAGGTCTTTAAAGCGTTCAAAGTACCTCCAGAACAGTTCACTCGGTTCTTGCTTGAATTGCATGATTGTCTTCCTAATGAGAGCAGTCTTATGAATAGTGATTGGTCACTAATACTGCACATTTATTATCATATTCTCCTACTTATTGTAGAATAAACTCTGCATTTTCCTAATTAAATGTTTAATTTATTTGCAGGCCCATTCCTAAAGGAGAGTGAAGAGAAATGAGCCCAAAAGCCCACCAAATTCTGACTTAATTTAGAATAAATTCGAAATCAAGGAATCAGGGCAAAATCTTGGCATATCAGAGAGGTTGAAAACCAGTTGAGAAGAATCCTCCCTGAATCGATTGGTTGAAGCCAAGGAAAAGGCCATTTCGTCAAAATCCCGGACTTAAACGAGAAATCCAACTGAAGATAAAGCCCGAACGCGAAACCAGGGAATTCCACCAACAGGGTGTGGCCAGGTTGCGAAAACGCGGCCAAAGCCACGTTTCTGCAGCTTTGTTAGGGAGTTAGGGTGAGCGTTTGCTCCCCCTATCTTCTCACATCTCTCCCCTCTGGGTTTTTTACCTATAAAAGGGTAGGATTTACACTGAAAAGGGGACGACCATGCAGAGATAGGATTTAGTTCAGTTTTCATTCTTTGTAGTATAGGTTTTTGTTTTCTTTTTATGTAATTTTAATTTGTATGTAAGCTTTGGTTAGATTGAGATTCATGTAAGTAAGAGAGAGAGGCTTATGTTGAGAGTGACACCGATGTACCCTCCTCCTTTCTTCCATCGTTTCTGCAAGCAATAAAAGGTAATTATTTTTTACGTTCGTCTCTTTACTTTTGTTTTCTTTTTCTTCTTTCTACTTTACCCCTTTTGGTTTCGATGAGCATGCAAGTGAATCCAGAAGCATAAGTATAACAATGTTTGTGTGAGTGCCAACAATAATTCATGATGATGTTCTCCTCCTTAAGACTCCGTATCATTTCATGCTTGTTCGTCTTGATGATGTAATGCGACTGGGGACTGAGCTCGATCCTATGGCTTATGCGTTGAACGCCTCCGAAGCAAGGTAGAACATGCAAGGGTTCCAGCTAAGTCATCAACCAAACTAGGTAAGTATTTCTTCAATCTTCTTTCTTTTCTTTTATTTCTTTAGTTTAAATCACCAATACCTGCTTCTTTCATCACTCGTTTTCATTTCTTTGTAAATAATCATTCTCCATTTTTCTCCACCTTCTCATTCTCCCACTTTCTTTCTCACTTAACTTTAACCTAACTCTTTTTCATTTTCATCTCTTAAAACAAAGAAGAACCTTCATTTTTCTTCACAAAGATTTCAATACAAAACTTGAACGCTTCTATCGCTAACCCTCCTTGTGGATCACGACCCGCATAGCCACTTGCTATTGAGGTAGAATTGAGCATTTGCACATCTCTATTTTAAAGTTCTGAAATACTGTATTTTTTTTGTGCAGGTTCAAGCCTCAATCAAATTTTGGCGCCGTTGCCGGGGAGGGTAACGGTTTTTATTGAATTTTTTGAACTAAAACGAATTTTTCTTCTCTGTTGCAGGTTATAGGTCAAAGAAAATAGGAAAGAAGATTGTAGTAACATATAAGTGGTCTTGGGCCTCTATTCCAGAAAACAGAGACCAAGTACCCTCTGAATTGCCGCGTTTGCTCGGCTCTAACCGCGGTTCCGCGGCAAGGAAGAGTTCACTACTGACTGGCTTTTCGCAGGGCTGCTTGCTTTACAAAATTAGAGTTTCTGCAAACTTTATTTCTTGTATGACATCACCAGGAGTCTGCTAATAAACCAACAGTAAAATACTTGTTGAAAAGTTTAAAAAATTGATTAGACGTTTGCATTTTAGGCATGTGTCTTTTCAATTCATTTACTTTACTGTTGAAGAGTGCTGGAGCAAGGTACGTTCGCATTGCATTTAGAATAGGACTCATCTCTTGGTTGATTTACATCGCTTTGAGTGAATCTTATTTGCATATCTTGTACACTTGCACAAACTGATCTTAAGGGCACCATCCCATAACAAGATAAGGTGGGGATTTAATCACCCTTCCTTGGCCCAAAAATCAGATTCCAAGCACTCACTAACCCAAGCCTAACTAAAAATGAGTAGATGCTCTAGGGACATCACAGACTCAATTAGGAGATTATCCTAAGGGGGAAAGGTATTGGAATTTGACTCCTGCCAAATCAGTGTCTAGGAAAGGGATTAATGGCCGAAAGCTCGAAGGTTGGTGGTTATTTAATTAAGGAACGTCTTTGACGGATAACCTCCCACCAATCTTGCCCTGACATGGCAGATTAACTTGTGGTCAAAGTCTACATTATACCTCCCGTGGACAGTCTAACCAGTTAGGAGTCGTCTAGGTCATAGGTCTACCCTAACTTAGCTCAGAATTTTTTCTTTTTATCTGTTTGCTTATTTGTTTGTTTTTTTTCGTGTTTGTATTCTATTGTGTGATATGGCTTATAATAACAATTTTTTCAATTTTAATGATAATCCATATTACACACCAACGTCTTTTTTGGATATTACCAACCCGGCATATCATAACTTTAACCAACATAGTGTGCCAGATTGGTCTTATCCGAATCAATATAACCCATGCCCCCAATCTTATAACTATAATTTCCATAATAATTTCAACTCTTCACAAAGTCAGTGGGGATTCACCTCCCCCGAGTCCAATTTTCAACCAACTTGTCCTCCTTATCCACCTGGTCCACAATATTTCCAAGATTCATGCTCAGTTCCACCAGTCCAAAATAGAAAACCATCAATTTTGGAAATGAGTATGCGTGAGTCCAAACAACAATCACAAAATCTGATGGACTCACAATTTTATCACCAATTCTAAAACAACACTTCATCTTTTCAACAAAACGATGAACCTATCAACTATGAAAAGATGCTTGAAGCCATGACTCAGGCTCAAAACGATCGTAATCATGACATAGATATGATGGTCCAATCTCAACGTTCACACCGTTTGGCCAGTTCTGATGTCAGTAACTATTCTGTTAGAGCTGAAGAGTCATATTGTTTTGGAACACAAGGTTCCATTTCAGCATAATCATTCCATTTCAACATAATCATTTGAACTTACCCAAACTACAAAGTTTGAAAGTGACATTGACAGTTTGGCAAGTTATCTCTTTCCTGAAATTGAACTTGAACATGAATATGATCATGAACCTCAACTTAGTGATTCAATTTTACAACCTGATTCAATAATGACTCCGGTGTTTTCACCTGATTTCAATCTTTTTCCTGAGTCAACATTGGATCCTGTACCAATTCATCATGAAATTGAATCACCCATCTTTTATGGTCATCATTTAAACTTGACCAATTTTACACTTTTGAAAGTCCTATTGACAAATTGGAGTTTTCCATTGTGTTTGCAAAGGGGAAAAACTTACAAAAAAGAGTTTGAGGAGCTAAATTACAAGTATTCTTAAAAAGATTACAAGTAGATCTCCTCAGAGATTCTGGAGAAGTGTGCCGATAGGAGTCTGGTCAGGGCGCGACTACTTTGTCCCTTTTACGATGCGAGCGATGAGATTCCCTTCTCGCCTGGTTCCGGGAATCAGAGAATAGAAGGTTGGTAGAACCCTCTTGCTGCTTCTCAAAATCGCCTTCAATTAGGAATTCCTTCTCGCCTGGTTTCGGAGATTCCTTGAGAGGAAGAACGACGTTAGGGTATCAACACCCTGGATAGAGAAAGCAATTCTCTAAAAGATCTCTGAATTCGAGAGCACACGGTGCTTTTTGAAGAAGTCTCTGCTTGTGGAGTCTTCTCAGAAAATCCAGCCCTCTCCTTTCGTCCTCCTTTCCGTCCTCCTTTCCGTCCTCTTTTCCTTTGTGCCCCTGGTGGGCTATTTATTGGGAGAGCAAGGGTATAATCGTCCCTTGAAAATATAGAAACAGATTGAATCAAATCTGTTTGAATCCAGAAAGTAGCCTTGCTGCGAGGCTAAAATCGGCTTCTGCGAAGCTAGAAATGGCAGGTCGGTTGATCTTCTTGATCCTTTCCATATCGTTGGAGGATTTTCCCTGATCTTCTTACTCGTTTTAGGAGAGTCAAGAGATTGTGGCAATCAACTGCCAAATTTGATCTTTGATTTGATCTTAATTGGATTTGATCTGATTAGATCTGATCTCATCCGGAGATTTGATTGGTCAAAGGTTGACCATAGCAGACCAATGGCGGAGCTGCCCGCATTGAGCTCGTAGCGGAGCTAGAGGCTGCTTCTGGCGAAGTCCGAAAGAAACCCTTTGGCGGAGCTGGAAGTCCTCTGTGGCAAAGCTGCGAGTTAGCTTCCTGGCGAGGCTTTGGATGGCTTCGAGGCGAAGTCGAGTGATATTAGCCTCTCAGGCGAGGCTATCCCTTTGGGCTCATGTAATGCTAAGTGCTAGCATCTTAGACCTGCTGAGGTCTGTTTAGAAATAATCCGGGTTCACTGTCTGCTTGCTGGATCAGTGGAGTCCAAGTTGCTCCCTTGTCCCTCGGTGATGGGTGAAAACTGGTCTTCAGCTCGTCTGTCACTTGTCTTTTGTAAATGTCAACAAGTTTAGACATTGTTCGGACCAATAAGAATCTTGTCTTTTTAAGTGTCAACAAGACCCCCTTCAAAGTTTTCGAAAGTCTGCAATGGCTCAGACTTTGAAATACTTTGAACTGCTTTGATCGGTGGTGTGTGGAGTATGAACGTCGCCATGATGGTTGAGTCCAGCTTCGCTTTGAATCCTGCTTTGGGATGTAGATTTGCCGAGGAATCATGTAGACTCGCGTCTGGGTAGCTTCCGGCTAGGTAGCTTCGCATCTGGGCTTATGGAGAAACGTTCGCCCTGGAGCA
Source organism: Agave tequilana (assembly GCA_038442645.1). Classification (NCBI taxonomy): domain Eukaryota; kingdom Viridiplantae; phylum Streptophyta; class Magnoliopsida; order Asparagales; family Asparagaceae; genus Agave; species Agave tequilana. The sequence goes on from JAVJIF010034370.1 coordinate 43,741, forward strand.
TTTGTCGCTTTTCCCGAGGCCAACTGCCGTGGGCCAGTTACGAGGAGGATTACTCCTTTCTTCGTGCTGATCGAGGGAGATATTCTCCGATTTGCACGTTTCCAAGGGAGGATATTCCCTTTCTTCAAGGCGCCATAAGTGTCTTTATGAGGGAGACGTTTCTCCCTTTGCACGATTCCAAGGGAAACCGTCTCTTTTCTCAAGGCGCAGTAAATGCCTTAAATGCGCTCGTGCTTCCACGCTTGAGGTGGCAGCGCTCAGGCCATGAGGCCTATAAATAGGACACTTGAGGTCTTCTGAAGAGAAGCGCTCTGCTCTTCTTCTTCTCTTCTCTTGGTTGAGAGAGATACTCAGATCTCTAATTAGTGGGAATGCCCACTCTGGTTATTATTCGGCCAAGGACCGGTAAGTCTTGATCATTCAACGACTTCACCAGCTTTAGGGAATTCATCTCCCTTAATTTAGCTTTAGCTGTAATCAGCTGCTTTAGGGATTAACTTCCCTTATTCACCATTTAACTAATCTGCAGAGAAGGATTTTGACATAGCTTCCCCAACGAAGCTATCATTCTGACTTGATCACAGAAAGATCATTGCATGTTAAGTCCGCTGCACAGGCAGAACTTGGGACTTGGTATCTTCAAGGTTGAGCCAGTCTTGCCATATAGGTGAGGCTAAGACTGTGTCCCATAGGATCAGTCTGGCTTAGCCATATAGGCGAGACTAGGACTTGGCGTTTGCTGAGCTAGCCCATCACTGTTGTGCGAGCGAGGCTTATCCTCTGCTTTAACTGAAATTGGATTGCTTTGTCCCAAAGAATTCGGCTTTAGCGCTTTTGCAGTGTCTTCTGTGTTTAACTGCTAACTTGCTCCAATTTTGCATTGCAGTGAGCTATGTTCGCCGATCTTGTGTCTTGATGAAAGAGACCGAAAAATTGCCTTATGCTTCCCTGGTTGAAGCTTTACTTTTAAGCAGGAGGAACAACTTGGGGCAGCCGATGTGTGTCCCAGAGGCTGTTGGCAGCCTTTTATCCGAGATGATTCGTTCTGAGGTGAGGCTGATGGCCGCTTGTCTGAGATGTCCACTTCGGGAAAGCAGACGTCACACCTGTGAGATCACTGACATCACTGCCAATTCCCATTATAGGTGATCTATCGTGTTGGCGGCGATAAGTTCATTGCCAATTTTCATCAAAGGTGATCCAGCTTCCTGGTGGCAAAATCTGCCATTATGCGGAAAATTATGGCCCTGTCCTCGTGGCACAACTGGTCACGGCCTTTGTGCAGGAGGAAGGCCTTTCGTGTCCAGTTGGTCTGGTTTGGAAGCAGATAAAACCACTTGTATGCCTTTTGCGTAAATGATCTTGCTGTATGAAATACAACTTTGATGTAGTATCAATGTATCTTTCCTTTTAAATTAATGGAAGTTCATTTTCTGCTCATCTGATTTTAGCCTGCCTTCATTGAGAATTTGGCCATAGCGGGGCTAAGCTTTGTGCAGAGTTAAGGACAGGGTCCTTTTTGAATGAGCTTCGCACGATGCTGGCATATCGGCGAACTGTGCCTTAGTGGGCTAAGGCAATCTTTTTGGCGAAGTTCTTGATGAACTTGTGCGATGTCCGCACTTTAACTCATTGGCGAGGTTAAGCCTTAGTGGCTGAATCAGCGCTTCTCGGGAAGGCTCTTTAAGCAACGTTTCAAATTGAAACGGTGGCCCATGCTTTTTTCGAGGCATCGTTTCAGGCGCTGATTGGCCTATAAAAGCCCAATCGGGCTGAGAAAGAGCAGATCTCTTTACTTGAAATTTTTAGAGACCTTTGACTCTTCTTCTTCCTCTTTCTTCTTCAAGAATTCAAGAACTTCCATAGTTCTTCAATGGCGCCCAAGAGACGAGCGGGAAAAGAGATCGCAACCTCTGCAGCGGAGGGTCCTTCTCCTCCTCTAGTCATCGAACGACCAATCGCCGGTAGGAATCTTTCCCTTTTTGATTAGAGACTGCCGTCTCTCCTTTAAAGCCGATATTTGGCTATCTTTGGATGAACCTAGAAGGATCGAGCATGATCTGATATTGTTAGGGAATCCATTTCCCTGCATTTCCCTTATTTTCTCAAACGGGAATTCAAGAACTGAAGAGTTCTTCTTTAAGCTTCTAGGCGAAGCTATCCCTTAGACTGTCTTCATCCTGTTGAACAACAGGATATGGGTCTGTCCCCTCAATCATGGCTACAAAGGACTAATGATAATTTTTGACCATGTTGCCCTTTTGATGACGTCAGCCCTTAGGGCTATACCACTTTCTGCTTAAGCGAAGTTAATACTTGGGCATTTTCTGCAAAATGCAGCCTTGTCCACGAGATTAAGCTTTGTTGAAGCTATCGCCTTGCCGGCTTTACTCACTGGGCGAGACTATGCCTTGGTGAAATTTATGTCTTCATGTCCGCTTGGCTGGGGAACTAATCATAGTTCGTTTTGTTCTTACAGTGCACTACATTCCCGGTCCCTTGAACAATCTGTTTGGGATGACCAGCGGAGTTGATGGCAACATCAGCTTGCAATTTCAAGGGCAAGCTTCTCTGTTTAGCGAGCGAAACTCCATCGTTCGAGACACGCTCATTCATAGTGGTGATCAATATACCACGAGGAGTATCCTGACCACAGCTCCTCTTGAAGACATTGACCGTCAGACTTATAGGAAGCCTGACTTCATGTTTGGGGACGCCGCGCCAGATCCTGATCACCAACTACATGCAGGAGAAGGGCAATGGATCTTCCAGTTGGACAATGAGAAATTTTACCTTCCATCCAACAAGCGGCATTTCTCTCTGTCTTCCTTCCAGTGTGTGACACAGGCTCGGAAGATGGCATGGGATGTGAGCCGAAATACCGACTCCGTCCACATAGGGAGATTGATGCTTCAGTCCCCTGGTTATGCAAGAGCGGGGCCTCCTCGTTGCATAATGGGTCTACATCCTGGGAATGTGTCGCGAGACATCCCAGTGGGAGAAAATCCTGCAGTGGCGTTGACCTTTGGCAACCAATTCTTCAAGGTTAATGGGAACTACCCGGCCACTGATTTCAGGGCTCCAGGCTGGATTCACCCTCCGAAGACGTGGTGGGGGGATTTAACTGTATACATCCTCGCTCATTTCAAGGAGGATTTGGAGAGGCAGAACCTCTATAAGGCCGTCAGGGCGACCTGCTACGGCATTGAGATGAATATGGCGTGCTTTTACGCCATCTTTGAATTATATTGCCCAGCTTCAGGGACTTTCTTTACCCCTGTCGGCGAGTTGGGTATGGCCTTGCACGAGATGTGGGAAATCTCTGCTTTGCCTTTCGGGTCTCTTCCCTATGAAGAATACTTTCCGTGTGAGGTGGAGTTGGCTCTTCTAGAGAAGCAGGAGCCTGCCTTGTTCGAGACCTACCGGGAGTTGATGTGCCACTTGTACATCTGCTCCAGTATGCATGGGGGCAGTAAGGGAACCTCTTGTAGCTTGAAGAGCTGGGGAAATTATTTATTCCCGGATATGAAGAATACTCCTGAAGCGGCTCACTGTAGAGTTGCTGATGAAGACATCTTTGACCGGATGCAAAAGCACTCCAAAGGGGATCTAGTTGTGAAGAAAGACGATGGTCCCTATGAGTAGGGTGATGTCCTTCGAAGTTTCCATCATCACGCGCGTAGGCCGATGTCCCGGAAGGCACTTCTGGCCGTTTCTTAACAGTCTGGCTGAAGAGGTGCGTGGTGCCGTCTTCTTCGGGTGACGTCGTTCATCCGAATGTTTTGCTGCCCGCTGTTCGTTTGGTTCATGGTCGTCCTCTGGGACTTCTCTCGGCCATGGTTTGTTGTATCCAGAGAGGCCTTCGTGCATTGACGAAGGCTTTTTGCAGGCCACCAGCAACGAAGCGTGGAAAGGGAGCCATTTTGCCTTGTGACGGACCCAATCCTAGGATAGGTCGGCCCTACACCTATCTGATGGTGTGGTTCACCTTACATTGTCCTTCTTTAATTGAAGCTGGAGAGGACCCTCTGCAAGGTGTTCGAATGGCGCTCCTCCACCGATTCGAAGGGCGTTCATGGCAGAAGACTTACGTGGCTGAGGCCCGTAAATTGGTGCGTCGATATGACGTTTACGGTCTCTTCTGCTGTTTCCCCGTATTCGGGGTGCAGGATACGACGAGGAGTTCCGAGATGCGGGGGAAGGGCGGTCTTCCCTGAGCCGGGGAGTTTTTGAGTGGCTGGTCAGTATCCGGCCCTCACATTTATTGTATAGAAGCGGGGACACCTGCTATTTGGAGCCCTACGTTCCAAGTCGGTTTTCTCGGCAGTTTGGATATGACCAACTGTATGTGGGAAACCCCAATCCTGATTTGGCCTTCATGGGGAGCCTTATTGACGGGGCCCATGCCTGGCGATTCTTTACTGCAGGCGGTACTGGGGCGCGGCTGCGTACGCCGTTGAAGAGTCCCAATCTTCTAATGACCCTGTGCTTCTGTTAGTGGTATGCCACTTCCAACTCCACACCTCTCGAATTCAAGGTCAATAGTTCTGGTATGAAGTTAATTTCTCAGTGGCTGAGACGGAAGGCTTCTGAGAAAAGGGAAGGCAAAAGGGTTCGCACCCCAGGTATAGAGGAGTTTGTTGCTGTGGAAGACAGCGAGGCCTCAGATGCCGAGAGTCCTCGCTTCGAGGTGGGAGCGGGGGCTGAGACTCCTGCAACTGGCTCTGGTGTGATGGGGACGGCTCACCCTCGTTGTGTAGAAGAAGTGGAGGAAGAGGATTCTGAAGTCCACTTCAAAAGAAAGCGGGAAGGTAGCTCTCGTAGGAAATCGTTGGCGAAGAAGCCCCGCCGCCAAGCTTCTACGATTGTCGTAGAGGGTTATCCCTCTACAGCGATTCCTCCTGCTGCCCCATTAGCGGTTGAGCCGTCGGTTGCTGAACCGACTAGCGGTGAATTTGCTCCGGGTCTGGGTAAGATTAACCCCTTCCATATAATACGCCTTTTTGTGTGTTCCCATTGACTTACTATCTGCTTTCTGATGCAGGAGCTGAGGCGGCTGGAGAGCAAGGGGAACATTATGATCCCTATTTACTTATGGAACTGAAGCTGGTTCTTTTGCCCGTCCGGAGGAGTCCGGAGGTGATGTGGTTGACATTGGTCCCTCGGGCGCTGGGACTTCCAAAGGAAGTCCTGTGGCATCGAGCTCTATTGGGTGGTCGACAGGATACTCGACAAGCGAAAGCGGGCCGGCTATTCATGCTGATTCTGCTAAGAATTTTCCGATGGAGCCCCTGGAGACTGATGTGGCTGACGAGATGTTTGAGGCGACGTCATCTTATGGTACTGTCCTGACCTCTTGGCTTCTTTTGCATGTTGTGTCCCGGCTAACCGCAGTCTTGTTACAGGTGTTCGGCCTCAAGATGCATCAGCTTCAAGGGAACCGGCTGATCTTCCTGGGGAGTCCAGGGGTGATATGAGCACTTCGACCGCGGCGGATGCTGCTATGTTGGATGCGCTATATGGCGACCTGCCCTCTTATCGGCCCAAGTCAGCCGAAGGACCAGAGGTTGAAGGGGTAGCAGTTCCGGAAGTGTCCTCACTCCCAACTATATCAACGAGTGAGGTGCCGACAATTTTGCCAAGTGCGGAGCTGAGGGTGATTACAAGCCCTACCTCTCCAACTCTGGTGGTTGAGCCTGCTGTTCAGGAGATGGTTGCCAGCCCTACCTCAGCGGTGGCTAGCGCACTGATTTCCATGAAGACTCCGCAAAGATCACTGACAATCTGTCCTGCCGTTGATGTTCCCATTGCTCCTTCCACGATAGTGTCGATCAGGCTGGTGGATTTCTCTGAGGTTACCTCTCTACCAGAAGTGGCTGAGGTTGAGAACGATTATATAGGTGATCTCGTCGATAGCTTTTATAAAGGCTTAGGGCGAACTATCGACCTGGTTTTGAAGGGCTCGACTATGCCGCTCTCAAAGTTAAAGGTGGTCCTCTCCCTGGCATCGAAAGTATTCGGGATTTTGAGGGGTATCACCAGGCTACTGCTTTGGAACTCCTGGTGGATGAATTTGAGAAGGATGTAGAGGAATGGCGCCGTCTCCACTGTTCGGACCTGGAGTCTTTAGTTGATGAACGGTTCGCGCGTCTTGTCGCTCAAAAGCACGAGGCCCGGCTTGCCGCTCAAGAGGCTGCTAAGGCTATCTCTTCTGACTTAAAATCCTTGGAAACGAGGCAGGCAGAGGTCGGAAATACGATTGACGCCTCCACCAGTGCTCTTCTTGACGCTGAAGATAAGATTGGGAAGGCTGAGGAAATAATCAGGAAAGCAAATCTCCTTTTATCCAAGGCTAAACTAGTGCGTCTTGAAGAAACTGCGCGGCTTGAGCAGCTCAAGGCTCAAAATGAAGAGCTCTCACAGTAGGGATTGTCACAGAAGGCAACTTTGGCGGAGGTTGAAGCTCGTCTGACCCAGGCAATGGATTTCGATGAGGCTGAGCTGAAGTCGCAAGCGCTTGCCCAGGCTGCTGATGACCGGAGGACGAGGCTGGCTTCCCTTGGAGAGCGGATCAGATCTTACAATGTATGCCTGTAAGTCGTTATATATGTGCCTCCATGTATCTCATCCTTTTGGAATCAATGAAAATTCTTTCTTTTTTTTTATTTTGACTCCCTGTCGAGTCTCCGACTCATTTCATTTGCTGGATTGTCCTTTCAAAGTTGTATTGTAGACACTTGAGAACATAATCCTTGTTGTGTTGGATAATGAGACTTGGGTATCTGTCAGTTCAGAGGTCGCAATGACATAACCGTTTGAGACGCCACCAAGCCTGACACTGGTCTATGTTGGATTGAAAGATGAGACCTGTCTTTTGTAAATGTCGACAGGGCTCGAAATTGAGACTCAGCTGTCTGTTGGTTCAGAGTCGCAATGACATAACCGTTTGAGACGCCACCAAGCTCAAAAATTGGTGATACTTGTCTTTTGTAAATGTCAACAAGTATCGAGACCTGTCTTTTGTAAATGTCAACAGGGCTCAAGGGTGAGACTTGTCTTTTGTAAATGTCAACAAGCTCAAAATTGAGAGTTGGTTGTCTGCCAGTTCAGAGGTCGCAATGACATAACTGATTGAGATGCCACTAAGCTCAAAAATTGGTGATAATTGTCTTTTGTAAATGTCAACAAGTATCGAGACCTGTCTTTTGTAAATGTCAACAGGGCTCGGAGTTGAGACTTAGCTGCCTGCTGGTTCAGAGGTCGCAATGACATAACCGATTGAGACGCCACCAAGCTCAAAAATTGGTGATACTTGTCTTTTGTAAATGTCAATAAGTATCGAGACCTATCTTTTGTAAATGTCAACAGGGCTCAAGGGTGAGACTTAGCTGCCTGCTGGTTCAGAGGTCACAATGACATAACCGATTGAGACGCCACCAAGCTCAAAAATTGGTGATACTTGTCTTTTGTAAATGTCAACAAGTATCGAGACCTGTCTTTTGTAAATGTCAACAGGGCTCAAGGGTGAGACTTGTCTTTTGTAAATGTCAACAAGCTCAAAATTGAGACTTGGCTGTCTGCCAATTCAGAGGTCGCAATGACATAACTGATTGAGATGCCACCAAGCTCAAGAATTGGTGATGGAATTTGGGAATAGGTCTCGTTTTCACGAGAGAATCACTGTCATAGGTTTAATGTTAACGTAACAGCGGAATATATTTGTGGCCTTACCATTCTATGGATGAGAATTGGTAAGTGACTTTGGAAGTCTCGTTCTCACGGGGAGAAACGAGGGAATTGCTGTCATAGATTTAATGTTAACGTAACAGCGAAATGTATATGTGGTCTTACCATTCTATGGATGAGAATTGGTAAGTGACTTTGGAGAGGGAATCAAATGGGAACGGGTCCCTTAGGATTTTTAGCAAACCCCCAGCTGTCAACGGGTTTGATATGCCTTTACCAACTACCGTTTGAGTTGGGCTAGCCATGCTATTCCCCTCAGCATGATGAGTTGTCGAGGATTTATGTTGGGCTTACAGGCCAACATTTTCCTCTATCCTTAATCGTTAAGGATGTCGGATTATCTGGTTAATATATGCATAACCTTGATTCTCCTTCAGGACAGCCAGTACGTGACCAGGTTCCCACTGGTTTACAGTTGTATTATCTCGCTTAGAGGAAGAGAAAGGCTCTCTTTGTGTGTACTTTGGACACGAAGATCTTGATCAGAGGTGTAATGTTAACTTGATCATGAGAAGAATCCTTGATTAAGGATAATACTTCTTTAAGAACTTGCCATTGATCGGCATCATGAGTAGGTCGCCATCTGCAGTCGCGAGGCGGTATGCTCCGTTTGAATAGACTGTTTCTATTACGAACGGTCCTTCCCATTTAGGCTGAAATTTGCCCTTGGTCTTGTGCGTCATAATCATTGTCGTTTGACGGCTAAAACCAGGTCTCCTTTTTGGAAGACTCTCTGTTTGACCATCTTATTGAAGGCTTTTGAGATTCGAGCTTGATATAGCTCAATATGTTGCTGCGCTTGTAGCCGCTTCTCATCTAGGGCTTCGAGCTCTTGAAGACGTAACCGATCATTGTCTTCTGATGTGATTTTAGTGGTCAGAGCTACTCGCAATGACGGCATCTGGATTTCCAATGGGATGACTGCTTCGCACCCATATACCAGGGAAAAAAGGCGTATTACCTGTCGATGTTCGAACCGTGGTCCGGTAGGCCCAAAGACATTCGCCAAGCTTTTCGTCCCAATCTCGCTTATTCGAGGAGACGAACTTTTTGAGTAGCTTGATGATCGTCTTGTTGAATGCTTCCGCTAAACCATTGGCGGCAGGATTATAGGCGGTTGAAGCCACATTCTGAATTCGGTATTTATCGCATAACTGATAGAACACTTGGCTTATGAATTGGGGATCGTTGTCGTGGATGATCCGCCTAGGGACACCAAATCGATGGATGACATGGTGTTGATGAAGTTAACCACATTAGAGGTTTTGACTTCAACTAGTGGTATAGCTTCCGCCCACTTTGAAAAGTAGTCGGTTATTGCCAAGATAAATCGGTGACCTCTTGTCGAAGAGGGGCTGATTGGTCCTACGACATCTATTCCCCATGCTTCAAATGGCCATGGAGCAACAGTCGGGTGGAGCAACTACGAAGGCTGGTGTATGAAGTCTGCATGGATCTGGCATGCTTTACACCTTCGTGCATATTGGATGGCATCGGCTATCATAGTTGGCCAATAATATCCCAGCCTATGCAACCTGTCTTTAAGTTTCGGACTTGGCTGATGAGCTCCGCAAATGCCATCGTGCGCTTCTTGGAGCGCTTCCTGTGCCTCTGAATGAGAAAGGCAACGGAGGAGAACACCGTCATATGAACGACGGTAAAGTGTCTTCAAAGTTGGATCGTAGTAGAAACGGAGAGACCTTCGTCTGATGGACGCCGCTTCCTTAGGATCATCTGGAAGCAGACCGTGCAAAGCATAGTCGATGAGAGGAAAGCGCCAGTCTCTTGGCTCAAGATCCGTGGAGACATTATAAACTTCTCGAGTTCTCAGCATGTGCTTGGAGCATACAAGATGTCGAGTTGCGACTGTGAGGTGATACTTGGTGTCGGCTGGCAAAGCTAGTGTCTTAGCTAATGCAGCAAGGGCGTCTGCCTTGGTATTTTGAGATCGAGACACGTGCCCGATGTAGAAGCCTTCAAATAGGTGATTGAGGCAAAACCTGCACACAAAATACGGAATTATAGAACTTAAGAAAGAAGATGTGCAAGTGCTCAATTCTTCCGCTATATCAAGTGGCTATGCGGGTCGTGATCCAGAAGGAGGGTTTTGCGATAGAAGCGTTTACGTTCTTTATTGAAATCTTATGAACACAAAACGAGAGTTCTTCTCTGTTTTTAAGTTAACAAAAAGAAAAAGAAGTAATAGTAAAGTTAGAAGAATATGAGAGATGAAGAAGGTGAAGAAAAATCAGAAAATGAAAGAAGCGACTATGTACAAATGAGTTTGGGAAAGAAGAGTGAAAACGATTTGGAAGAGGTGGTGATCTACATTAAAGAAATAAAAGAAAAGAAAGAAAGACAAGTACTTACCTTCTTTTTACCAAAAGCTTACCTTGAGTTCTTAGCGACGATTTTACCTTGAAGTGGAGGCATTCAGCGCATAGCCCATAAGATTAGATTTTGGTCTCTTCCACATTACATCATCAAGACTACTTCAAGTATGAAATGATACAGAGAGACTCACAATTCCATTGTCATGAGCTATCGGTGGCACTCGCAAAGGCAAGGCTCTTTCGATGCTTTTAGACTCACTTGGAAGACAGTTGTAAAAAGAAAAGTGAAGTAGAAAAGAAGAAGACGAAGAAAACTAAACAGAAGTACATACACAGAAAGAACAAAGATTCGATTTCATAACAATCAAAGAGAAGAAAGAAAACCTTACACCATTGTCACTATAGCTCCAGCTTCATTCTTGTTCTTCGATGAAAGTCTGATCTCCTCTTATTTACATAAATGAAAATTACAATTACATGAAAAAGAAAAACAAAAACCTAAACTAAAGAAATGGAAAACTAGTCTAAATCCTAACTCTGCATTGGAGTCCCATTTTCAGCGCAAGTACAGGCCATTTATAGGCATAAACCCAACAACCAGGATCCCGGGGAGGTCGGGGGAGCAAACGCTCCCCCTAACTCCCCAACAAAGCCGCGGAAACGCGGCTTGGGCCGCGTTTCCGCGGCCAGGGTGTGGCCAGATGGCCACACCCTGTTGGTGGGTTTCTCTGGGAGTTTCTTCTGCCTTTATCTTCAGTTTATTTCTTCGTTTGGGTCCAGGATTCTGACGAAATGGCCTTGGATTCTTGGCTTTAACCGATCAATCCTGAGAGGATTCTTCTCAACCGGTTTCAACCTCTTGATTTTTGCCCTGATTTAGTGAGTGCGAATTAATTCTGATTTAATTCAGAATTTTGGTGGGCTTTGGGCTCATTTCTCTTCAACTCCTTAAAGATTGGGCCTGCAAATAAATCAAACAATTAATTAGGACAATGCAGGCTTTTATTCTATAATAAGTATGGACAAATGATATTAAATATGTAACATTAGCGACCAATCACACCCCCATACCTATCTTTTGCTCGTCCTCGAGCAAAACAACTAAACTATACTAAGAATTATTAGACCACTTTCGCAGGTCGCGCGATTGCACTGAGCATGTGCAACAAGCCGTTAAACCTCTAGGTTCCCCCTAGAGGACGAGTTTTGTCTCGTGAGGGTTTTCAGCGGATTGCACTCACAAAATCCATAAAGAAAGGGAAATAAAGAGTTAGTATTTTCGAAAAGCATTTTGAAAGAGAAAAATATTTGAAATATAATTGTAAGATTTAAGCAATCTATAAGTTATAGGAAAACCGAATTTTTCATTCCTAAACTTAGTCTCTATTCAAAAATTTGTTATCAATCAAAGTAAGGAGTCAAATTGTACTTCTCATCTAGTCTATTACTTTACCCTAAGTCATATGCACCTTGTGATCGTGAAAATTTTGACTAAGGGTTCAGTAACTCTAGCTCTTATGCCTTATTTATTTATACATATATATTTTTTTGGTGGTATTATTCCTTAGTTCTATTAGGCTTTCTAATCTGCCCATGTAACAAGCCTTTAATCGATGACTCCCAAACCAAACGATCTTAGGGCACCAGGTGAGAAAACACCCCCAAGGACTTAAGGACTCGAGCAAACAAGGCCACAAAACTAAGAATTTTATTATATGAACCTCTTTTAGGCGTGAATACTTATGCTTTATTAGGCACAAATACCCAGCTTAATCAGAGGATTTTTCTTTTCAAACTTATCTAATCATCTTTCGCATAAATACTAAGGCTTGCTTAGGCCAAAGCACCTAGCTAGTCAATAATTAGATTTGTTTGTGTATATATATATATATATATATATATATATATATATATATATATTTTGTAACTTATCTAATCATCTTTCGCATAAATACTAAGGCTTGCTTAGGCCTAAGCACCTAGCTAATCAATAATTAGATTTTTTTTTTATAAGGCATAAGAATCTTTGTTTTTGAACCCTAAGTGTGTAAGTGTATGAAGTGTGCATATTTCATCAAGGTAAAGATCAAGACCAAATTACTTTGACAAATTATCTTCCTAACTCTAAAAATCAAACAAATAATCTTATTTTGACCAAGTATAAGAAATCCTAATTTGGATTTTCCTATTCCTTAAAATTAACTTAATTTCTTACAAAAATAAGTCAAAATATTGTTTCTATTTTTCAAAAAGTTTTTTAAAAGTAAAGAAAAATGTTAATTTTTTTTTATTTTAAAGAAAAAGAAAAGTTATGTTAGACCCTCCCCCACACCTATTTCATGCATTGTCCTCAATGTATGAATTAATGCATAGATGCATGAAAAAGAAGAAAGGGAAGGAAAGTGTTACCTTAAGGTGGTGGTTCCGGTGGTGGTCTAATTGGTCCACGAAACGCGGCCCAATCGACTTTTTGTGGGTCTCAGAGGAACCCACCAGAAATTTCTCTAATATAACCCATTAAAAAGATGTATCCAGAAAGGATCTTTATTAATATTTAACCCCATCTAATTTCCATATTCCATAATTGATTTCGGAGTCAAATTTGTCAACCACCTCGTCCCAGAAAGGAGTATGAAATGATAGAATGATTGACTTGGACTCAGGAAGTACAGGAACTAATACCGACTCAGGAAGGTAACTTAAGTCAAGTAAAGGTTCAAGAGTCAAAATTGGTTCAGGAATAGGGTCCAAGTCAAGAAGTTGATACTCAAGTCCACATGTATTTTCCAACAATGGAATGTGACCTAATATGGGTGATTCCAGTTCAGGAATGATAGGTGGAGGAATCAAAATTGACTCTAAAATATTACTCAAGTTTGGTAACACAACAGGAGTCAATATTGATTCAGAAAGTTGAACTGGATCACAGATTTGAGAATCTAGGTCACATATCTCATTGAGTTCAATATCAAAAAATTGAGAACTTGCCAATTTGTCAATAGGACTTTCAAAATTGTATAATTGGTCAAGTTCAATATGATCCTCAAAGATGGTGGATTCAATTTCATGATGAATAGGCACAGGATCCAACGTTGACTCGGGGAAAAGATCAAAATCAGGTGAAGATACCGGAGTCATAATCGAATCAGGAAGTAGAATTGAATCACTAAGTTGGGGTTCAGGATCATATTCATTTTCAAGTTCTATTTCATGAAAAGGAAAACTTGCTAAACTGTCAATATCTTTTTCAAAATTTGGAGTTTGGGCAAGTTCAAATGGTTGTTCTGAAATAGAATCTTGTTTTCCAAAACAACATAACTCTTCGGCTCTAACAGAATGGGTAGTGACATCAGAACTGGTCCAACGGTGAGAACGTAGAGATTCGACCATCATATCTATGTCACTATTACGAGCGTTTTGAGCCTGAGTCATGGATTCAAGCATCTCTTCATAGGTGATATGTTCATTGTTTTGATGAAAAGATGAAGAATTGTCTTGGAAGTGGTAGTGAAATTGTGAGTCCATCAGATTTTGGGATTTGTGTTTGGACTCACGCATACTCATTTTCAAAATTGATGGTTTCCTATTTTAGACGGGTGGAACTGAGTATGAATCTTGAAAATATTGTGGACTAGGTGGAGAAAGAGGACAAGTTGGTTGATAATTATGCTCGGGGGAGGTGAATCCCCACTGACTCGGTGAAGAGTTGAAATCATTATGGAAATTATAGTTATTAGATTGGGGGTATGGGTTATATTGATTCGGATAAGACCAATCCGGCACACTAGGTTGGTCAAAGTTATGATATGCCGGGTTGGTAATATCCGAAAATGAAGTCGGTGTGTAATATGGATTATTATTGTAGTTGAAAAAATTATTATTATAGTCCATATCACACAATAGAATACAAACAAAAAACAAACAAATAAGCAAACAAATAAAAGAAAAAAAATTCTAACTAGGTTAGGGTAGACCTATGACCTAGACGACTCCTAACTGATTAGACTGTCCACGGGAGGTCTAATGTAGACTTTGACCACAAGCTAATCAGCCAGGTCAGGGCAAGGTTGGTGGGAGGTTTTCCGTCAAAGACGTTTCTTAATTAAATAACCACCAACCTTCGGGCTTTCGGCCCTCAATCCCTTTCCTAGACACTGATTTTGCAGGAGTCAGATTCCAACATTTTTCCCCCTTAGGATAATCTCCTAATTGAGTCCGAGATGTCCCTAGGGCCAACGTCTACTCAATTTTAGTTAGGCTTGGGTTAGTGAGTGCTTGGAATGTGATTTTTGGGCTAAGGAAGGGTGATTAAATCCCCACCTTATCTTGTTATGGGTTAGTGCCCTTAAAATAATTTTGTGCAAGTGTACAAGATATGTAAATAGGAATCACTCAAAGCAATGAAAATCAAGCAAGAGATGAATCCTATTCTACATGCAATGCGAACGTACCTTGCTCCAGCACTCTTCAACAGTAAAAATAAATGAATTGAAAAAACGTGTGCCTAAAATGCAAACGTCTAATCAATTTTTAACTTTTGCAACAAACGTTTTACTGTTGATTATTAGCAGGCTTATGTGATGGCATATAGGAAATAAAGAATTGCAGCAAACTAGAATTCTTGTAAACTAAGCAGCCCTGCAAAAAGCTGTTAGTAGTTAACTCTTCATTGCCGCGGTTCCGCGGCTTTTGCCGTGGAAACGCGGCAATTCAGAGGGCCCTTGGTCTCTGCTTTCTAGAGCAGAGGCCCAAGGCCACTTGTATGTCACTGCAATATTAATTTCCTACTTTGATTGCCCTGTAACCTACAACAGAGAAGAAAATTCATTTAGTTCTAAAAAATTTTCAAAAAAATTCAGATTTCAATAAAAAACATGTTACCCTCCCCGGCAACGGCGCCAAAATTTGATTCAGGCAAAACCTACACACAAAATATGGAATTATAGAACTTAAGAAAGAAGATGTGCAAGTGCTCAATTCTTTCGCTATAGCAAGTGGCTATGCGGGTCGTGATCCACAAGGAGGGTTTTGCGATAGAAGCGTTTACGTTTTTTATTGAAATCTTATGAACACAAAACGAGAGTTCTTCTCTGTTTTTAAGTTAACAAAAAGAAAAAGAAGTAATAGTTAAAGTTAGAAGAATATGAGAGATGAAGAAGGTGAAGAAAAATCAGAAAATGAAAGAAGCGACTATGTACAAATGAGTTTGGGAAAGAAGAGTGAAAACGATTTGGAAGAGGTGGTGATCTACATTAAAGAAATAAAAGAAAAGAAAGAAAGACAAGTACTTACCTTCTTTTTACCAAAAGCTTACCTTGAGTTCTTAGCGACGATTTTACCTTGAAGTGGAGGCATTCAGCGCATAGCCCATAAGATTAGATTTTTGGTCTCTTCCACATTACATCATCAAGACTACTTCAAGTATGAAATGATACAGAGAGACTCACAATTCCATCGTCATGAGCTATCGGTGGCACTCGCAAAGGCAAGGCTCTTTCGATGCTTTTAGACTCACTTGGAGGACAGTTGTAAAAAGAAAAGTGAAGTAGAAAAGAAGAAGACGAAGAAAACTAAACAGATGTACATACACAGAAAGAACAAGGATTCGATTTCATAACAATCAAAGAGAAGAAAGAAAACCTTACACCATTGTCACTATAGCTCCAGCTTCATTCTTGTTCTTCGATGAAAGTCTGATCTCCTCTTATTTACATAAATGAAAATTACAATTACATGAAAAAGAAAAACAAAAACCTAAACTAAAGAAATGAAAAACTAGTCTAAATCCTAACTCTGCATTGGCGTCCCATTTTCAGCGCAAGTACAGGCCATTTATAGGCATAAACCCAACAACCAGGATCCCGGGGAGGTCGGGGGAGCAAACGCTCCCCCTAACTCCCCAACAAAGCCGCGGAAACACGACTTGGGCCGCGTTTCCGCGGCCAGGGTGTGGCCAGATGGCCACACCCTGTTGGTGGGTTTCTCTGGGAGTTTCTTCTGCCTTTATCTTCAGTTTGTTTCTTCGTTTGGGTCCAGGATTCTGACGAAATGGCCTTGGATTCTTGGCTTTAACCAATCAATCCTGAGAGGATTCTTCTCAACCGATTTCAACCTCTTGATTTTTGCCCTGATTTAGTGAGTGCGAATTAATTCTGATTTAATTCAGAATTTTGGTGGGCTTTGGGCTCATTTCTCTTTAATTCCTTAAAGATTGGGCCTGCAAATAAATCAAACAATTAATTAGGACAATGCAGGCTTTTATTCTATAATAAGTATGGACAAATGATATTAAATATACAACATTAGCGACCAATCAATAGGTTAGCCAATTCAATGGCTGTGTGGTAATAGGGTACCAAGTCTTCGTGGCGGACCTCGTATTCGCCTTTAACCTGATTGATGATCAGTTTTGAATCGCCATAGGCTTCGAGGTAGCGTACCCCCATTCCATGGGCGAGTTGAAGACCGATGAGCAGAGCATTATATTCTGCTACATTGTTGGAGCATGATTCTGTCAAAGAAAATGCTCTGGGAAGAACATGGTTCTGTGGGGAGATAAACACAACCCCCACTCCGGTAATGATCTTGCCTTTAGGGCCTATTCGTGATGCTCCATCGAAAAACATCTGCCACACTTCATCCTCTGAGGTTGCATAAGACTCGAAGACTTCATCAGGGATATCTTCGTGACGTTTTGAATGTTCCAGAACTGGATGAGCAGCCAAGAACTCTGCAAGGGCCTGGCCTTTACCGCCTTCTGAGGGGTGAAGATCATGTCGTATTGAGATAATAAAAGTGCCCACTTAGCCAATCTTGAATTCAATGATCCTGGCTTCGTCATAAGAAGACGCAATGGGTTTACTCTGGAGATGACATGTATGGTCTGGCCGACCAAATAATGTCGTGTCCTCTGAACAGCGAAGACGAGAGCTAAACACTCTTTCTCGATAGGGTTGTAGCGAGATGCCGCTCCTATGAGAGTTCTGCTCAGATAATAAATGGCCTGCTCGTGGCCATTGTCGTCCTTTTGAGCGAGGAGGGCACCGAGGGAGTAGTCCATAGCTTTTACATAAAGCAAGAATGGTTTCCCTGATGTAGGGGCCACTAAGACTAGAGGCTTTGTGAGGTACCTCTTGATGTCTTCATAAGCTTCCTGACAAGCTTGATCCCATACGAAGGAAGCACCCTTTTTCATGAGTCGGGTGAACGGTTGACAGCGCCCTGAGAGATTTCCAATGAATCTTCTGATATAAGCCAGCCTGCCTTGCAAGCCTCTAAGCTCTTTGAGATTCCTCGGTGGATGCATGCTCTGGATGGCTTTAACTTTGTCTGGGTCAAGATGAATCCCTTTTGATGTGACAATAAACCCAAGGAATTTGCCGCTCGAAACTCCCAAGAAGGATTTTGTCGGGTTCATTTTCAGTTGATGAGCCCGCATTATATCGAACATCGTTCTCAGGTCGCGAAGATGTTCATTCTTGTTGCGGCTTTTGACGGCAATGTCGTCGACATAGCACTCCACCGTTTTTCAGAGATGATCGCGGAAGATCATACTCATTGCCCGCTGGTAGGTTGCTCCGGCGTTCTTCAGTCCGAAGGGCATTACAGTGTAGCAGTATACCCCCAATGGTGTTCGGAATGAAGTATGCTTCTCGTCGTCGGGATACATCTTAATTTGGTTGTACCCTGAAAAGCCGTCCATGAAAGACATCCTTTCGAATCCACATGTGTTGTCAATCATGACATCGGTGATGGGCAGTGGGAATTCGTCTTTAGGACAGGCCGTGTTGAGATCACGATAGTCGATGCAGATCCGTATTTTCCCGTTCTTTTTGAGGACGGGGACAATGTTGGCTACCCAATCTGGATGTTGTTCCTCCTGGATGAAGCCACATGCAATGAGCTTGTGAACTTCGGCTTCAATAGCTTCCATAATGTTCGGGAGAAACCGACGTTATTGCTGCTTGACTGGCTTGATGTCAAGCTTAATGTTTAGACGGTGCATAGCGACCTGTGGATCAAGTCCGGGCATGTCTTCGTAGCTCCATGCGAAGACGTCTATATACTCTTTTATGAGCATTATCAATTCTTGCTTTTCTATAAGTGATAGGCTTTCACTTATAAAGATGGGTTTGGGATGATTTTGACTTCCCAGGTTGACCTGCATCACCTTGTCTTCAGTAGGTGGTTCGCGTAATTCGAATCACTTTTCCCATTGGAGGTCTAATTGCTGGGCCCATGGCTCCTCATCAATAGCTTCTGTAGGCTCTAATTGACTGCTTGAAGTCATATTGACAGTGAGGTCTTCGAACATTCCTCCTACACTGATATCTGAGTCCCACTCGGAGGATGAGGCCGAATGTGATGGAATTGATCTATCGTCCTTGGCTTGAACTGTTTTTGATGATGTGGCTGTAACATACCCTAGCCCCCTGCGTGTACTATCATAGTAATTTGCAGGCTTCCCTTTTGGGACAAAATTACGCATCAAGCTGCGCCTTCCTTTTCCAAAGTTTAGGCCCATTCCATGCTTCAAGTTATATCCCATTTTCTTCGTAATGTGACGCGCCGGCTGCGCGTAATGGAAGAACTGTGGAGTGTCTGAACCTGAACTTGAATCTGCAACTGTAGGTCCCCGTGGTTGGGTTCTACCGAAGATTATCGGAAACTGCCCTTGTTTGGACGGAGGGATCACCAGCATGGCCCCTTCTATAGCTTCTATAGGTGTGCTAGCCGCACTCGGCTTATGTAAGGGCATGTGCAAAGAGCCATCCGTGATGGATTCAAATAGCCCAATACTCGCAGGATAATCGAAAGAAACATTATCATTAATTACCCATTCACCTTCCTCCTCTGAAGGAGTATTACATTGGGGATTATTGAGACATGCTATAATTGGTTCACCAATCAGAATGGCTGGCATGCCTGCTTCGAATTCTGAATCCACTTCATTGCCACTTTCATCATCATCCGGCAATGGTTCTTTGGGTGTTTCACCGGCCTCTTGATACAGGAGAGCGTCAGTGAAGTAATTTTCTACCCCTTTGAAAGGTTGCTTTTCAGCAAAGACAGTTCGCACTGTCACGTCATCTTCGACATATTTGAAGCATTGGTGCAGGGTGGAGGGAACGATCTAGTTGGCATGGATCCATGATCGTCCTAGCAGCAGGTTATATGATGTGTCAGCATCAATGACATAGCATGTCACTTCTGACTTCAGGCTCCCGATTCTGCAACGGAGTCGAATTTTTCCCAGTGGATGACTGCTCTCGGCGTTGAAACCGTATATTGTAGTAGTGGTTATGGACAACCTGTACAGTGGTATGCCGAGGAAGTAAAGAAGCCTTTTGGGGATGATGCTGAGTGCGGACCCTGGGTCGACTTGTATTCTTTCAATGCACGTTGAACCAATATATCCGGTGTAGTACAGAGGTCGATCGTGCTTGTTGTCTTTGAGAAGCATATCTTCCGCCGTGAATGTAATAGCGGGCACCTTTGATTGTGCATGATGACATTCTGGGCAAAGAGACTGAACGTCTTCGTTAGGGACCTCTGGTATGCATGTCAGGAATGATTCTGAATTGGCTAGCGCATCCCTAAGTGCTTCTCTTGTCTCTTTTGAGAGGCGAAGGAGCTCGTGTATAGTGATACGAGCTGGGATATTGGCCAGTTGAGCCAATATGTCAAACCGAAAGGGCGTATCAAACCCCTGACCTGATGGTTTCTTCAACACCTGATCGAATCGTACCTCCTTAGGCTTTTCTTTTTCCTTGGTTGGAATTGGAGTGGATGCTGACATTGGTACTGACGTCGTTTGCTGTTGTATCCCGTCAGTAGACTTTTCATACTGCCTCAAGTATGATTTTCCGAATCGGGTGCCCGTCTGTTGAGGCGTATCGGCTTGTGCCGTGCAAGCAAGCTTTTCTCCTTCCGAATCACTGAGGGAAGCCGACGTAAGATTGCCATCGTCTAGTAGGATGGAGATGACATTGCAAGACTTGCCCTTTGAGTTGGGCTCCTTTGAATCCCGCTATACGTCTCGGACGAGGTCCGGGTGTACCCACATGACTTCCCCTGTCTCCAATGTTAAGGGAACAAGACCCTTATTGTTTTGAGTTGTTGCTGAAGGATGCTTGACTTCCAACCGTGGCGCAGGAGCTGAATAGGTCCCGTCAGGAACTGTGACCTTTTGGGTGCTGCCGAACTCAAGAGTCACCATATTGGCAATGACTTTCTTCTGCTCCGTCTTTAATGTTAGAACCCCGGCATCGATCAGGGCTTGTATTCTATCCTTGAGGACATAACATTTGTCAGTAGGATAGTGGATCATCCTGTGGTAGAGGCAGTATTTAGGGTCGTTTGTGCGCCCTATCTCATTGGGACGCCGAGCATCTGGCAGTTTCATTTTGTTCCCTTTGTGGAGCAGATGGAATATCGTGACCACCTGATCGTCTTTGAAGGAGTACTGCTTTGGAGGGAACTTAGACTCCTGATTGTTGAAGCCGCTCTTCTTGACCTTCGACTGCACATCTCTGGATAGCTCCACAGATATAGTCTCTTTGCATTTAGCTTGAGAAGATTGCGGTAGGTCGCTACGCCCTTTGTTGTCCATCCCCCACTTGCCTCTAGGGCGGATGGTTCAAACTTTTTAGCCGACTTCTCGGCTATCTCTGCTTGTTCGACCAATTCCTTCCAAGTGTGGGCTTTGACAGCCCCCATGCGAACTTCCACTTGGTCTAAGAAGTTGTGTCTGTATGTCTGTAAGAGCATGGGTAATGGCGTCCCTGCTGGGCACATCAAAGATAAATTTCTGAACCGTTCAATGTAGTCACGGACAGATTCGCCCTTTCTCTGCACAGTGGAGAGGAGCTTGTCCATGGTCACTTCGGTATCTTCTTCATAGAAACGAGAGAGGAACTGAGTTTCCAAGTCGATCTAAGAGTTGATAGAGCCTGGGGGAAGACTTCGGAACCAGTCAAACGCCACCCCTTTTAAGGTGCCTATGAACAGCCTAGCCATGATGGCGTCATTGCTTATAACATTACCAGTCTGAGACCGGAAATAATAGATGTGCTGATTTGGCGAGCTCTTCCCATCATAGGCATGCAACGTTGGTGGTTTGAACTTCGGTGGATATGGTACCGAATCCCACTCCAGCGGATAAGGACGGACCGCCCCTACCTTCTTTAATTCATACCTCTGAACTAGGGATGCGATTTGAGCTTGGAGGCCCTTGAGGACTTCAGCGTCTAAGGAAGGACCCTCCTTGGATTTCTCCAGCTTTGGCTGCTCATTGCTGAGGTGTTCCTCCTCATCGTGATTGCTCCCGGCATCATTGTTATTCTGGTTACTGAGGAGTTGAGCGAGCATCTGTTGAATGTTGTCCAGAGTTTCTTACTGGGTTCTGAAAGTTTGCTCCTGAACTTCCAGGCGCCGACGAAGGTCGTCGTTGACGTTATCAGCCATATTGACTGATGCTCTGTCTGTTCGCACCGAGCTAACTGTCGCCGAAGAGGCGTACCCACTATCTTCATCTTCTTCGTGCGATGATTGGAGTGATCTCTTGGGCTGTGACGAGGCTAGGGCCGTCGAGGAAGAAGGCTGCTCGTAACTGTAGGGTATCGCCACCCTAGACCTGGTTTTTCGAAAAACACCCTCTTCATGACCAAGACTTCGCCTAAGCCTGGGCTGTAATCTGGATCTGGGGAGCTGTAGGGGGAGTCGTCAGATGTTTGTCTTCCCCTGCGTAACTCTCGTCCTCTTCCGGTCATGTTGACAGATGCAGAGGGTAGATCTCGTGAGGTGCTCCTTCTGCGATGCTTCCTCGGGGCCTGTACCGACAATCGATCAAAAATTGATCGTCGTCCTGGAGGAGTGGCGGGGATTGGTCCTAGCCGGCAATGGACCGAGTGGAGTGTCACCAACTGACATCCCACTTGTTGACAGCAGGAAGAAGAGGTTTGTTTATTTGTCAACAATTTCCGCAAGTCAGACCAAGTATGGCCTAAACGATCTAGCACAGAGGCTCTTTTGGATCGCATATAGGAGAATGTCTTGTTCCTCTTATCCCTGCAGAAAGGATTAGCACTGAATAGTACTTCAGTTCTAGCTTCGCCAACAGGTGCGAGCTTAATGTTTGACGAACTGGAGAGCGGAGCATACTGTGGTGCTTTACCCGCTATGCTGTTGCGAAAGGGATTTGCCTTAGATAATACTCTGGCCCTAGCCTCGCGGCCATGGACGTAGTGAGTATGCTGTGGTAGAGTAGCTTCGCTCATAAGAACGGTGCTGGCACAAGGCATTGCTGCTCTTGAATTGGGCGACGGTATGATTGTCGTCTTATCTTTATGATTGGAGCAGACAGGCATCTTGCCTTTTTCTTCGCGAGAGAGGCGCGGTTTAGGCGTAGCTATGCCTGAAGCTTCGGTTGGAGACTTCTGTATAGGCTTCCATACCCGCCTTGACAGAGGAGACCTAGGTTCACAAGGAACTTGCTTAGCCACACGCGAGGCTGAGGGGTGTTGGCAGAATTCCGCTTGCAGTTTCTGCTTTGAAACTTTGGTCGTAGAAACCTTCCTATGCTTCCGTGCTCGAAGCATTGGGCCACCCCCAGAGAGGACTTCTTCAAATCTTTCTTGATCGAACCGAACCACCAAGTTCTCATAAGTAAAGGAATCATACTGCGGACGTGCTTCCTTGTTGCGCCAAATAACCGCAGTAGGTTTGTAGAGAACCTTTTCTGTCTTCGTAGAGACTTTCCTTGAAGATTTAGCCAGAAAGGCTCTGGCTGCACCGGCTTTACTGAATTCAGAGTTAGACCCGAAGGTCTGTTCGTCGCATTGCGACACTTGATTCTCGGCGATGGAGAATACAGTCCCCAGCGGAGTCGCCATCTTGTTTTCCATTGTGTTTGCAAAGGGGAAAAACTTACAAAAAAGAGTTTGAGGAGCTAAATTACAAGTATTCTTAAAAAGATTACAAGTAGATCTCCTCAGAGATTCTGGAGAAGTGTGCCGATAGGAGTCTGGTCAGTGCGCGACCACTTTGTCCCTTTGACGATGCGAGCGATGAGATTCCCTTCTCGCCTGGTTCCAGGAATCAGAGAATAGAAGGTTGGTAGAACCCTCTTGCTGCTTCTCAAAATTGCCTTCAATTAGGAATTCCTTCTCGCCTGGTTCTGGAGATTCCTTGAGAGGAAGGACGACGTTAGGGTATCAACACCCTGGATAGAGAAAGCAATTCTCTAAAAGATCTCTGAATTCGAGAGCACACGGTGCTTTTTGAAGAAGTCTCTGCTTGTGGAGTCTTCTCAGAAAATCCAGCCCTCTCATTTCGTCCTCCTTTTCGTCCTCCTTTCCGCCCTCTTTCCCTTGTGCCCCTGGTGGGCTATTTATAGGGAGAGAAAGGGTATAATCGTCCCTTGAAAATATAGAAACAGATTGAATCGAATCTGTTTGAATCCAGAAAGTAGCCCTGCTGCGAGGCTAAGATCGGCTTCTGCGAAGCTAGAAATGGCAGGTCGGTTGATCTTCTTGATCCTTTCCATATCGTTGGAGGATTTTCCCTGATCTTCTTACTCGTTTTAGGAGAGTCAAGGGATTGTGGCAATCAACTGCCAAATTTGATCTTTGATTTGATCTTAATTGGATTTGATCTGATTAGATTTGATCTCATCCGGAGATTTGATTGGTCAAAGGTTGACCATAGCAGACCAATGGCGGAGCTGCCCGCATTGAGCTCATAGCGGAGCTAGAGGCTGCTTCTGGCGAAGTCCAAAAGAAACCCTTTGACGGAGCTGGAAGTCCTCTGTGGCAAAGTTGCGAGTTAGCTTCCTGGCGAGGCTTTGGATGGCTTCGAGGCGAAGTCGAGTGATATTAGCCTCTCAGGCGAGGCTATCCCTTTGGGCTCATGTAATGCTAAGTGCTAGCATCTTAGACCTACTGAGGTCTGTTTAGAAACAATCCGGGTTCACTGTCTGCTTGCTGGATCAGTAGAGTCCAAGTTGCTCCCTTGTCCCTCGGTGATAGGTGAAAACTGGTCTTCAGCTCGTCTGTCACTTGTCTTTTGTAAATGTCAATAAGTTTAGACATTGTTCGGACCAATAAGAATCTTGTCTTTTTTAAGTGTCAACAATTGACAAGTTCTCATTTTTACGAAATTGAACTCAATGAGAAATGTGACCTAGATTCTCAAATTTATGATCCAGTTCAAATTCCCGAATCAATATTGACTCCTATTTTGTTACCCGATTTGAGTAATATTTTAGAGACAGTTTTGATTCCTACACCTATCATTCTTGAACTTGAATCACCAATATTAAGTCACATTCCATTGTTGGAAAATGAATGTGGACTTGAGTTTCAACTTCTTGATTTGGACCCACTTCCTGAACTAATCTCTACTCCTGAACCTTTACTTGACTTAATTCACTTCCCTGAGTCGGTATTAGTTCCCGTACTTCCTGAGTCCAAGTCAATCATT
This sequence comes from Agave tequilana, assembly GCA_038442645.1. Classification (NCBI taxonomy): domain Eukaryota; kingdom Viridiplantae; phylum Streptophyta; class Magnoliopsida; order Asparagales; family Asparagaceae; genus Agave; species Agave tequilana. The sequence continues at coordinate 68,301 of JAVJIF010034370.1, forward strand.
CTATCTCTTGACACTCCATTTTGGGACAAGGCGGTTGACAAATTTGACTCCAAAATTAATTATGAAATTTGAAAATTAGATGGGGTTAAGTTTTTAATAAAAATCCTTCATGGATACATCATTTTAATGGGTTATATTAAAAAGATTTTTCGTGGGTTCCTCCGAACTCAACGAAAAGTCGATTGGGCCGCATTTCGTGGACCAATCAAACCACCACCGGAACCACCACCTTAAGGTAGTATCTTCCTTCCCTTTCTTCTTTTTCATGTATCTATGCATTAATTCATACATTGAGGACAATGCATGAGATAGGTGTGGGGGAGGGTCTAACATAACTTAGGTTTTTTTTTAAAAAAAAATTCTTTACTTTTAAAAACTTTTTGAAAATAGAAACAATATTTTGACATATTTTTTGTAAGAAATTAAGTCAATTTTAAGGAATAGGAAAATCAAAATTAGGATTTCTTAAACTTGGTCAAAATAAGATTATTTGTTTGATTTTTAAGGTTAGGAAGATAATTTGTTAAAGTAATTTAGTCTTGATCTTTACCTTAATGAAATATGCATACTACATACACTTACACACTTAGGGTTCAAAAACAAAGATTCTTATGCCTTATAAAAAATATTATGAAAAAGAAAAAAATATATATATATAAACAAATCTAATTATTGATTAGCTAGGTGCTTTGGCCTAAGCAAGCCTTAGTATTTATGTAAAAGATAATTAGATAAGTTTGAGGAAAAAAGTATATATATAAATCCTCTGATTAAGCTGGGTATTTATGCCTCATGAAGCAAAGTATTCACGCCTAAAAGGGGTTCATATAATAAAATCCTTAGTTTTGTGGCCTTCTTTGCTCGAGTCCTTAAGTCCTTGGGGTGTTTTCTCACCCGGTGCCCTAAGACCGTCTGGTTTGGGAGTCATCGATTAAAGGCTCGTTACATGGGCAGATTAGAAAGCCTAATAGAACTAAGGAATAATACCATATATATATATATATATATATATATATATATATATATATATATATATATATATATATATATATATATATATATATATATATATATATAAATGAGGCATAGGAGTTAGAGTTAAAGAACCCTTAGTCAAATTTTCACAATCACAAGGTTCATATGACTTAGGATAAAGTAATAGACTAGGTGAGAAGTACAATTTGACTCCTTACTTTGATTGATAATAAATTTTTGAATAGAGACTAAGTTTAGGAATGAAAAATTCAGTTTTTCTATAACTTATAGTTACTTAAGTCTTACAATTATATTGCAAATATTTTTCTCTTTCAAAATGCTTTTCAAAAATACTAACTCTTTGTTTCTCTTTCTTTATGGATTTTGTTGGTGTAATCCACTGAAAACCCTCACGAGACAAAACTCGTCCTCTAGGGAAAACCTAGAGGTTTAACGGCTTGTTGCACATGCTCAGTGCAATCGCGTGACCTGCGAAAGTGGTCAATAATCCTTAGTATAGTTTAGTTGTTTTGCTCGAGGACGAGCAAAAGATAGGTATGGGGGTGTGATTGGTCACTAATATTGCACATTTATTATCATATTCTCCTACTTATTGTAGAATAAACTCTGCATTTTTCTAATTAAATGTTTAATTTATTTGCAGGCCCATTCCTAAAGGAGAGTGAAGAGAAATGAGCCCAAAAGCCTACCAAATTCTGACTTAATTCAGAATAAATTCGAAATCAAGGAATCATGACAAAATCATGGCATATCAGAGAGGTTGAAAACCGGTTGAGAAGAATCCTCCCTGAATCGACCGGTTGAAGCCAAGGAAAAGGCCATTTCGTCAAAATCCCGGACTTAAACGAGAAATCCAACTGAAGATAAAGCCAGAACGCGAAACCAGGGAATTCCACCAACAGGGTGTGGCCACCTGGCCACACCCTGGTCGCGAAAACGCGACAAAAGCCACGTTTCTACGGCTTTGTTAGGGAGTTAGGGGGAGCGTTTGCTCCCCCTATCTTCTCACATCTCTCCCCTCTGGGTTTTGCTTATAAAAGGGCAGGATTTGCACTGAAAAGGGGACGACCATGCAGAGATAGGATTTAGTCCAGTTTTCATTCTTTGTAGTATAGATTTTTGTTTTCTTTTTATGTAATTTTAATTTGTATGTAAGCTTAGGTTAGATTGAGATTCATGTAAGTAAGAGAGAGGCATATGTTGAGAGTGACACCGATGTACCCTCCTCCTTTCTTCCATCGTTTCTGCAAGCAATAAAAGGCAATTATTTTTTATGTTCATCTCTTTACTTTTGTTTTCTTTTTCTTCTTTCTACTTTACCCCTTTTGGTTTTGATGAGCATGCAAGTGAATCCAGAAGCATAAGTATAACAATGTTTGTGTGAGTGCCAACAATAATTCATGATGATGTTCTCCTCCTTAAGACTCCGTATCATTTCATGCTTGTTCGTCTTGATGATGTAATGCGACTGGGGACTGAGCTCGATCCTATGGCTTATGCGTTGAACGTCTCCGAAGCAAGATAGAACATGCAAGAGTTCCAGGTAAGTCATCAACCAAACTAGGTAAGTATTTCTTCAACCTTCTTTCTTTTCTTTTATTTCTTTAGTTTAAATCACCAATACCCACTTCTTTCATCACTCCTTTTCATTTCTTTGTAAATAATCATTCTCCATTTTTCTCCACCTTCTCATTCTACCACTTTCTTTCTCACTTAACTTTAACCTAACTCTTTTTCATTTTCAACTCTTAAAACAAAGAAGAACCTTCGTTTTTCTTCACAAAGATTTCAATACAAACCTTGAACGCTTCTATCGCTAATCCTCCTTGAGGATCATGACCCGCATAGCCACTTGCTATTGCGGTAGAATTGAGCACTTGCACATCGCTATTTTAAAGTTCTGAAATACTATATTTTTTGTGCAGGTTCAAACCTCAATCAAATTGGATAGAGGAAGACCTTGATGAAACAATCCCAAGATGTGATAGAACCGGTCACTAAGCTGTAAAGCCATTTCTTTGCTAGGTCCTTAAGAGCGAAAGGGACAAATCTCAACCTAATAGCATCGTCTACAAGGTGTGAGATTTTCATCATTAGACATACTTCCTCAAATTCTCTTATGAAGAAGTAAGCATCTTCGGACTCTAAGCCATAAAACTTGGGGAGTGTGTTGATGAATTGAGGCTTGAGCTCAAAATTGTATTCACCAACCGATGGAAGTAGAATGCAAGATGGAAGTGAGGTTCTAATGGGATAGAACCTATCCTGTAATGATGTTGATTGAGCCATTATCGGATCTAGTCTGGGTTCAAACTTAGGTGGAGATGTGTTTCTAGTCAACCAAGATGAATTAAGGTCTCTTGACCACACTTGCATACACAAACACAATCACAATCACAAACAAGTTTACCAACAGTCAACAAGAGTAATCAACTGAGCCTAATCTAAGGTAACCTCGACCTAGACAACTCCTAACTGGTTGATTGTCCACAAGAGGTATAATGTAGACTTTGACCACAAGCTAATCAGCCAGGTCAGGGAAAGATTGGTGGGAGGTTATCCATCAAAAACGTTCCTTAATTAAGTAACCACCAACCTTCAGGCTTTCGGCCCTCAATCCCCTTCCTAGACACTGATTTGGCAGGAGTCAAATTCCAACACCTTCCCCCTTAGGATAATCTCCTAGTGAGTTTGAGATGCCCCTAAGGCTAACGTCTATCAGATTTTACTTAGGCTTAGGTTGTGCGTGCTTGGAGATGGTTTGTGAGCTAAGGAAGGGTAATGACTTCCCCACCTTATCTTGAATTAGGTTTTGCCCTTAGAGTTAATTGTGTAAAGTGTGCAAGATATGGAAAAGTAGCATTCAAAAGCAAATATTACCCAAGAATGTTTCCTAAACTATATGCTATGCATACGTACCTTGTCTCCAGCTCTCTTCAACAGTAATTGTAAAATAAACGTAATTAAACAATTGCCTAGAATGCAAGTCTAAACATTTTTTAAGCAATTAACAATCACTCAAATTACTGTTGGATTAAAACAGGGATGGTGGATAGCAGAAATAGCAAGAATATAACATAAAAAAACTTAATTTTTGCGAGCAATATGTCCTGCAAAAAAGAGTTTTAGTAGTCCAATGAAATTTTTAACTTTTGCAACGCAATTTCTTGAAATTCTGTTTCCTACTTTCGAGAGTAGGGGCATAGAATTTGCAAGTCTTCTCTTGCAAAGCTTGAATGCTAGATCTGAATCTTCAAGTCCCTGAAATAATACACCAAACTTGTTAAAAAATAAATACACCGTTCCCTCCCCGGCAACGGCGCCAAAAATTGATTGCTAAAATGAAAGAACAATCAAAGAGTTAAGAAATTGCCGTGTAGCTTGTGCCTAACGGGTCATGTCCACGAGGAGGAATGCGATGAAAGCTTTTCGGTGTTTCGTTTAATAACAAAGAATTGTGCTCGTTTTTTAATTGAAAAGAGAATGGAAAGAAGGAGATGATTAAAAGAGAAATTGCAACTTTAGAGAAGGCTTTGGAGAAGGTGATTTAAAAAGCTCAAAAATTGTTTGGTTGATTTTAATAAAGAAGAAAATCTGGGCTCACTATCTCACTACTCAACCGTTTATTCTTCTATTGAAATCCTTAGTGCCTCAACCTGATCATAGGCCAAATTTAAGGTTGACTTTAGAAAGTTTGAAGTAAAGCATATAAGATGGTTAGAAAAGTTCACTCTTTTCTTTAAGAAACCGTTTTGAATCGAATGTTAAATCATCAAGAAGTCAAGTATGAGATAAAAACAAGTTCAAGAGACATTCTTAAAAGGAGTAAGAGTTTAAAAATCCAAACCCATCCTCATGTGCCTTCAAGAACACTTTCAAGAAGAAAGGCTTTAAGTTAGACACGCAAATGATTCATTGGGTCTTTTTCATTAAAATCAGAAGAGAAGAAGAATTGGAGAGAGGTATAATAGTGAGCCCAGAAAATCGATTTAGTTACTCATGAAAGACAAAGAAAAATGCAAGTAAATAACGCAAGACATACCGTAAATGAGTGGAAGAAAAAGTAGCTCGATTCTTGTATTGATGTCACTTCAATCTTCAAGTACAAGCACTCAATTCCTCTCTCTCACAAGTATTTGTACTGAACTACAAATTATAAAACAAAAATAAAACTTTTGTACTATCTAACAAAGAGCCTAAACCTTAAGGTATAAACAAAAATTTTAATCCTAGTCTTCGCTCCTTTTTGCTCTGTTGAAACTGGTATTTTTAAGGAAAAATCAGAGGGGGGAGATCCTGAGAAGATTGAGGGAGCAAACGCTCCCCCAACTGACACAACAAAGCCACGAAAACGAGGCCAGGGCCGCGTTTTCGCGGCCCTGGTATGGCGAGTTGGCCACACCCAATTGCGTGGCTCTCCTCGTTTGGTGATTCTCTTATATCTTCTTCTGATTTTCTCGTTTTTGCTTCAGGATTTGACGAAACAGCCTTTGATTGTTGGCTTCAACCGTTTGATTGGGAGGATTCTTTTCAACCAGTTTTTAACCTCTCTGATATGCCAAGATTTTGCTCTGATTCTTTGATTTCGAATTTATTCTAAATTAAATCAGAATTTGGTGAGCTTTTGGGCTTGTTTCTCTTTCCTTTTTTTTAGCAATTGGGCCTACATTAAACAAAGAAGAAGACTTATTAATAAGATTTATTAGCTAAAAAGTATGGTAAGATGACAATGTATATACGAAATATGTGACTGATCACAAATCCAGGGCCGTCAGAAAGCGACCTAGTGAGTGGTAAAATGAAAGAAGCAGTAATATATACTATAATAGTGATACAATCACGATAATATGTAATTAACGTTTAACTATAAGAGATACAACATAATGATATTAATAATTGATAATATATACAAGAGTTATTTTAGCATTATAACATTATCAATGCCTAACATGTTACAATAGGATTACCTTTACGATATTATACAAAATATAATTAAAGCAATAATTATATTTACCCGGGAAGTGTTATATTTAGGTAATAAGAGTTAAGATATATAGTTTAATTATACATTAATGAAGTCAGTTTATGTTATTAACGTGCATCAAGTCTTACTTCTGTTATATTTATTATTTATATTAATAGTATAGTAACATGACAGTACAGTGATGCCAAATATGAACATTTATACACGAAATAAGTAGAAGTAATCCCAGTATTGTACAAATGTGTCTACAGTGAATACATGAAATAGAGAATACATAAGATGCAGCGTATTCATATACATGAATAGCGTGTCTGTAGAGAATACAGAAAAGGTAAAGTATACATATGATAACAAGTATATCTGGACAATAATATACATGTATCGAGCATGTCATGTGGTTTATACAATAATAATAATCAGTATCGTCTGGTATTTTAATCAATCTCTTTCAGTATCCCATACCACCGGCAGCTCATACCGAAGCCCGTACTCCAGACGAACTCATCCCAATATGGCATACAGGTACCATTTTCCGAACAAGAGAGTCACCAAGTAACAAGCGCTCCTGACGTCACTATTATTGGATTATTAAATGTATCATGTCCTGCGTTTGAATAACAAGTGCACTGAGAATGCCTCCATCATGCCAACACCCCGTAATGTGGGATTCAAGAGGTGGTCCCCACGGATTCAAGAGGTAGCCCCACTATGTATGTGGTGTTTCAATTTATTCTGTATGGCACTTAGTTCCACACACCTTGTGCCGGACGCCAGCATGACCGTGCGTATAACAGGTATATCAAGTAACAAGAGTACTGAGTCTGATAAATAGATATTTATCACAAGAGCACCGGAGACATCCTATTCACCAAACACCAGATGAAGTGATGATTCTAAAGGTGGCCCTCACCACGTATAAGTGTGATGTGGCACTTTGTTCCGTGTGGCACTTAATTCCACAAATGTTCCGTCGGACGCTAGTGTGACAATGCTAATAACAAGGTTACCAGGATACGGGTAGGCTGACTGAATAACAATGTTTATAATATGTAACAAGTTAATAAAATTTTATAGTAATGCGGTAACATGAACATGTATACAATGTAACAGGAGTACAAGAGTATTCAAGTAACAGTAATCCAAGTAACATGAATATTGATCCATGCAACAGGAATATTAAAATAGTCATAGCATGTATACAAGTGAATCCATGCGGCAAATACATATAATAACAGTGTAGAGTACCTATGTAACGATGATATAAGTACATGAAACATAAGGGTAGCATATCCGTATAATCAGTGATACAAGTGCATGAAATTACAACGTTCAATGTATTAATTGTCTACATGAAATAATAGTGCCCAATGTACTTGCATGTCCGTGTAGTAATGATACTAATACATGTAACCTAAATCAATGTCCACAAACGTGACATATCAGTGTCCAGTGTAATAGAATATCCGTGTAGCGGTGATAGTGTAAAGGTAATATAGTTAACATGGACATGTGTTAATATATTACTATTTTGTTATAATGAATTCATTGTTATTCATCATGATCGATATCACAAAATAATTATATACAAGTTTCTATTTTTAAACTCTTCACAACCATTTTAATAATTATTAATTAGTATTCTAGAATGTCTTTATCAATAATCCAATAATCGCTTATTACTAATATATAACTAATCTATTTGTATTTTATATTAAATCCATAATCACAATTAAATATTATCTTATTCACTGTATTTAGAAAACACACACATATTTTAATTGTGATTTACCATTTATATGATTTATTGATCGATAATTACAATTTGTTAAATAAACCAACAACTTAATTTAATTTCACATGATGAAATATAATCTATAAAATTAAAAGACTCACACAGTTATCATGAGAATATAGATCGTCTATCTACGATCGCAACAACATGAGAATTATCCAAATCGAATTCCAGATGGTCAAAATATCGCCCGAACACTAAAAGTAATAAAAATGGATTAGTTATGTAATTAATAAAGCTTAAAATATAATTATTTCAAATGATCAGGGGGTTTTAAGCAAAAATTACCTTTATTTAGTTTAGATGCGGGTTTGGGTTGCTAACGGGTCAGGTTTAAATCTAATACCCAAACTCAATTGACTTAAGTGATTTGGGTGTTTGAATTAGTAGATTTGGATTTTGGATTAACGGGTTTGGTTTAAATGGGTGTGGGATTGGGTTTATGGGTTTTGAACCCAACACAAGACACAGAGAGAGAGGAGAGAAGGAGAGAAGTTGAGAGGCACAAAAGGAAAAAAAGAGAAGGGAAAGAAAAAGAAAGAGAGGGAAAAGAAATAGAGAAGGAAAGGAGAGAGAGAGAGAGATGGCCGACAGACAGGTGTCCAGCCAGGCATTGCCGATGACCTGGGGCGGCGACCCGACAGCGGCCTGGGCCAGGTGGGAGAGAAGGAAGAGTTGGTGATGGGTGGTTCATTGGTTGGTGTTGGTGGTTTTTTGGAAGTGGATGTAAGTGGAGCTGATGGTGTTGGTGGTGGAGATGAATTTGAAGGAGATGGTTGGTGGTGGGGGTGGTTGAGAGGGTGGTGGAATTTGGAGGAAGATGGTGATGGTGAAATTTGTGGTTGATAATAATAGCGGAGAAAGTTGAAGAGGAAAATAGAGAAAATGGAGGAGGGGAGTGAATGGAGATGGTTGGTGGAAAGGGCAGCTCGTCAGCGTGAGGTTATCTAGCCAGGGGTAGCTGGAGTTGCACTGGAGGTCGGTGTAGTGTGCTATGGTGAGAGAAAGAAAATGAAGAGAAAAGAGATAAAGAAAGAAAGAATTAAGGGAGTTTAAAAGAATGGGGGAGTAATTAATAGTAAGATTTAGGTGATTAGAAGAAGGGAATTAGGGAGTCGGTGGAGAGGCGGTGGCTTCTTGGAGAAGGAAAAGAAGTTTAGTGAAGAAGGGAATAATTAAAAGGAATTATTTAATATTATTTAAATAGGGTAAAATTTGACTAGTTTTGAACGGTTCTAAAAAATTATGTAAAATAGAAAATATTATCTGACGGAACAATGTGAAATCAGATTGAAGAAATTTAGTTTGGTTTGTAAATTAAAAATCCTGAAATGTATCGCCAATACTAGTCGACACCGGTTCGACCGAATTTTTAAATAATTAAATAAATTCCAAAAATTAAGTTTGAAAATATGATTTTAAAGAATAATTTGGAAGCAGATTCTTGAAATTCAACTCCGTTTGTAACTAAAAATCATGGAGTCGCTTATCGGTATTGGTTGTCACCGAATTCGAAGATTTTCAAAATAATCCAGAAAAATTCTAGAAAACTCTAAAAATCTAAAATATTGAAAAACAATATCTAAAACTGAAACTGATTCAATCTGACTACCAAGAAAGTCAAATCAACTTTGTATGATGTATCGATACTGATACTGTGACACGTACATCTGGGGTTGGGGGTGTTACACTTCTCCTTACCTTACAAAAAAATTTCGTCCTCGAAATTTCAACTCAGATGGGAAAACATTATTTACAGATCTGAAAACCTGGATGTTATGGGCTTACGATGCTTCCGCTGCGCTACTCTGATATTTGAATCGAACTCCGGATAGAGTAACTAGTACTAGATATCAAATTTATTAGAAAAGAATCAAGATTATGAAGAAGAAGTAATTAGAAATCAGAATATTCAGAATGATAAGTGAAATTAAGAAATATTAGGAGACAAAAAATAGATTACCAACTGAATGAGATATTCTTGTATTTATAACTGGAATCCTCAAATCCAGATACATATGAGTTTTACTCTGAATCTTGTTGTACTGTTGGTAAGAGCCCGACTATTGATATAGGTAATTACTCACATTAGGTGTGAACTTAGGCTCTGATACCAATCTGTAACGCCCCAATCCTGCGGATATGAGGATGCTATGGCGACGTACATACGCAGGGAGAATATACCCTCACATAATACGCTAAGCCTCAGTACAAGGAATAAACACAGTATACACAATAATTTCAGCATAAATAGGTATAAGAATACCTGCAAAAGTGATCAGTAATCATAATAGATATGGAAATAGGGATAAATAAGAAAATAAAGATAAAATAATAAAAATATTTATGAATAATAAAAACGTTAAGCCTCCTACTGATGTCCCATGAAATATCAAGCACTAAGATATCACATATCTCTAACATGGGCATGCAAACCCAGGGTCATTAGAAAGCGACCTAGTGAGTGATAAAATGAAAGAAACCGTAATATATACTATAATAGTAGTATAATCACGATAATATATAATACACGTTTAACTATCAGAGATACAATATAATGATAACAATCGGTAATATATATAAGGGATATTTTAGCACTATAACATTACCAATGTCTAACATGTTACAATGGGATTACCTTTATGATATTGTATAAAATATGATTTAAACATTAATTATGTTTACCCGGGAAGTGTTATATATATGTAATATGAGTTAAGATATATAATTTAATTATACATTAATGAAGTCAGTTTATGTTATTAATATGTATCAAGTTTTACTTCTGTTATATTTATTATTTATACTAATAGTACAGTAACATGGCAGTATAGTGATGACAAATGAACATCTACACACGAAATAAGTAGAAGTAATCCCAGTATTTTACAAATATGTCTATAGTGAATACGTGAAATAGTGAATACATAGTAGTGTATTCGTGTACATGAATAGTGTGTCTGTGGAGAACACAGGAAAGACAAAGTATACATATGACATGATAGTAAATAAGATACCAAAAAGTGTAACAAGTATATATGGATAATAATATATATGTATCGAGCATATCATGTAGTTTATACAATAATAACAATCAGTATCGTATGGTATTTTAATCAATCTCTTCCAGTGTCCGAAACTATTGGCAGTTCATACCGGTGCCCGTACTCCAGATGAACTCATCTGAACATGGCATACGGGCACCATTATCCGAATGAGAGAGTGATCAAATAACAAGCGCTCCTGACATCACTATTGTTGGATTATTAAATGTATCATATCCTAGATTTGAATAACAAGTACACTCAGGATGCCTCCATCATGCCAACACCCCGCGATGTGGGATTCTAGAGTTGATCCCCCTAGATTCTAGAGGTGCCCCCACCATGTATGTGGTATAACATTTTGTTCTGTGTGGCGTTTAGTTCCACACACCTTGTGTCAGACGCCAGCATGACCGTGCATATAACAGGTATATCAAGTAACAAGAGTACTGAGTCTAATCAATAACAATATCTATAACAAGAGCATCGGAGACATCCTTGTCACTCAACACCAGACGGAGTGAGGATTCTAGAGGTGCCCCTACGGATTCAAAAGGTAGCCCTCACCACGTATAGGTGTGATGTGACACTTTGCTCCGTGTGGTACTTAGTTTCACACATGTTCCGTCGGACGTTAGTGTGACTGTACTAATAACAGAGTTATCAAAATACAGGTAGGCTGGCTGAATAACAATATCTATAACATGTAACAAGTTAATAGAATTTTATCAATAATATGGTAACATGAACAAGCATACAATGTAACAGGAGTACATGAGTATTCAAGTAATGGTAATCCATGCAACAGGAATATTGAAACAATCATATCATGTAAACAAGTGAATCCATGTGATAAATACATGCAATAATAATGTAAAGTACCTATGTAACGATGATATAAGTATATGAAATACAAGTGTAGCATATCTATGTAATCAGTGATACAAGTGCATGAAATAATATTATTCAATGTATTAAATGTCTACATAAAATAATAATACCTAGTGTACTAGCGTGTCCATGTAGTGATGATACTAATATATGTAAACTATATCAATGTCCACAAATGTGACGTATTAGTGTCTGTGTCCAGTGTAATAGAATATCCGAGTAGCGGTGATAGTGTCATGGTGATATAGTTACCATGAACATGTGTCAATACATTACTATTTTGTTATAACAAATTCAATATTATTAATCATAATTGATATCACAAAATAATTATACAAGTTTTTATTTTCAAACTCTTCACAACCATTTTAATAATTATTAATTTAGTATTCTAGAATATCTTTATCAATAATTCAATAATCGCTTATTACTAATATATAACTAATCAATTTGTATTTTATATTAAATCAATAATCACAATTAAATATTATCTTATTAACTATATTTGGAAAACACTCATACATATTTTAATTGTGATTTCCCATTTATATGATTTATTGATCGATAATTACAATTTGTTAAATAAATTAATAACTCAATTTAATTTCACATGATGAAATATAATCTATAAAATTAAAAGACTCACATAGTTATCATGAGAATATAGATCGTCTTTCTATGATCGCAACGGTATGATAAACATCCAAATCGGACTCCGGATGGTCAAAATATCGCCTGAACACTAAAAATAATAAAAATGAATTAGTTATGTAATTAATAAAGCTTAAAATGTAATTATTTCAAATGATTAGGGGGTTTTATGCAAAAAATTACCTTTATTTAGTTTAGAAGAGGGTTTGGGTTGCTAACGGTCGGGTTTAAATCTAATACCCAAACCCAATTGACTTAAGTGATTTGGGTTTTTTGGTTACTGGGCTTGAGTTTTGGATTAACATGTTTGGCTTAAATTGATGCGGGTTTAGGTTTATAGGTTTTGAACCCAACACAAGAGAGAGAGAGAGAGAGAGAGAGAGAGAGAGAGAGAGAGAGAGAGAGAGAGAGAGACGCAGGGAAGGGAAAAAAGAAAAGGGAAGGGGGAAAAAGAGAGGGAAAAGGGAAATTGGGAAGGAATGGAGAGAGAGAGAGAGAGAGAGAGATGGCCGACGGCCAGGTGTCGGCCAGGTGTCACCGAAGGACTGGGCTCAGGTGAGAAAAGAAGGAAGAGTTGGTGGTGGGTGGTTGATTGGGTGGTGTAGGTAAGTGGAGATGATGGTGTTGGTGGTAGAGATGGGGAGTGATGATGGTGATATAGATGAATTTGAAGGAGATGAAAGTGGTGGAGGAGATGGGTGGTTGTGGGGGTTGATCAGGGAAAACTGTGAACAAAAAGTGTTATTTTAAAAAGTGTGTGCGCTTTAGCTTCCTATACTTCCATTATAGCATAGAAGCTAAATAGGTCAAATCCACAAGGACGGAAGCGATGGAAACTTTAACGGTTGATTCACGTGTGTGTTAAGTATTTTTCAATGTTTTAAAGAATCAAAAGAAAAGAAAACAAAGAATGAGAAGAATACCAGTGAAAACAAAGAAGTGAGAAAAATAGAAGAGTTATAAATTATGGGCTTTTGAAACAAGGTAAAAAGAAAATATAAAAAGATATACAAGAAAACTCATGGCTACTACCTACTAATGGCTCCACTAACGTGCTAACCTCTCAGTGATAGTTGCCTTACATATATTATTGGCTATCACTAGTTCTAGATTTCAAGAGCTTTACAAATCATGACCAATAAGATCACATTCACATTCAAACTTAACAAATAAAAGCAAGCTATACTTAAGCCATCAAAACTAGTTAGAGTAAGCATGAAATAAAGTAATGGTAACTTGTTAGAGAGTTAGATGTTAGAGTGTTAAAATCCATCATCATGAGTCATCAACGGCTCTTGCAAGAGCAAGGCCAAGTAGAGGTTGTTAGATTCATGTGGATTATCAAGTAAAGAGTTAGCATAGTTAATGGTTAGTAATTAGTTGCCATGAGAAGAAAATTAGCTAAATATGTAAAGAGTTAGAAGAAAACAAGTAGAGATAAAGAAAGAATCTTTCATAGAGTATCACACCCCATTACAAGCACTCTAACTTTCATCCTAAGTATCACTCTCTTTCCTATTACATAATCTACAAAAAATGAAAAATACAAAAGAGAAGAAGAAGAAGAACTAACCTACACTAAAGAGAGAAAACTATCCTAAAAACCTTCCTCCCTGGAAATCTGGCCAACCTGAGTATTTATAGGCAAAGGGGGGCACTAGGGAAGGTATACGGGGCCATGCGTCGAAGCTTGACAAGTGGTCCCACCATAAGGCCGCGAAAACGCAGCATTTGCCACGTTTTCGTGACACTTCTGGCGCCGTGCGCGTCGTGTCAGGGTGTGTAGCCTCCTATTGCATACCACTCATTGTACCTCCTGTCGCTTTGTAGGAATCTACTCCAAAAATTGGCAGATAGGCTTCCCAAAGTCAATGGCTATATTTAGACTCTAAAAATTACTAAATAAATGAGATTTTTGGGCTTTTTCTTCATTTCATGTCATGAACTGAGAAACATACAAGAGAGGTATTATTAACAGAATTTAATATTAAATAAATGTGAAGATGTAGTATGAAATATGCAATTTTAGAGACTAATCATACCCCCCACGCTTATCTTTTGCTCGTCCAGAGCAAAACAGAAAAACTAGCTAAGAAGATTATTACAACACTTTCATAGGTGACGTGATTGCATCGAGTATGTGCAACAAGCCATTAAACCTCTAGGTTTTCCCTAGAGGAGGAGTTTTATCTCCTGAGGATTTTCAGCAGATTGTATCTACAAAATCCATAAAGAAAGAAATCAAATGTTAGTATTTTGAAATCGCATTTTGAAATAGAGAAAAGTGTTGAAATACTTTTGCAAAAATTTAAGTGATTCAAGGTCATTTGTTAACCAGAAATTATTTTCCTTAAACTAAGTCTAAATACAATATCTTGTTATAAATTAAATATAAGAATTTAAAATTGAATCGATTCTTTACTCTTTCATAAAATCTCTTAAAAAATATACACTTTGTGAACATTGAACATTTTTGGGATATCAACTCTAACTTTCATGCCAATTATTTGTATATGTGTGTGTGTGTGTTATATATATATAAAATTTTTCTTCCCTTAATTTTCTTAGGCTTTCTATTTTACTTGGGTAGTGAGCCTTTAGCTGGTGACTCCCAAATCAGATGATTTTAGGGCCCCAGATGAGGAAACATCCCTCGGGTTTAAAGACTCATGTAAATAAGGACACAAAACTAAAGGAGATTATTTTGCTTTTATTCAACATTTTAGGCATGAATAATCATGCTTGCTGAGGCATAATTTTCCAGCTTCAATAAGTGGTCTTTATTATCATTATTTTTTATATTTTTTATGGCATTTAAAGTCTTTGTTTCAATCCCAATAAATTGTATAAGTGTAAAGTGCATATATCTAAGGCAAAAAATTTAAGATCAAATTATCTTTCCAATCTTACTTTCTTATCCTAAAATTTAAACAAGATTTATTATTTTGACTCGGTTTAAAATTCATAATTTTAGGTCTTCTTAATTCCTAAGATCCTCTTAACTTTCTTAAAAATAAATAAAAACTATTTCTCATATTTCAAAAAGTTTTGTAAAAAGAAAAGAAAAGAGTTTCTATACAAAAGAAAATATCTAAAATATTTTCTAAAAAAAGTGTAAAAGAAAGAAAGTTTAGAACAACCTACGTTAGTAAACCCTCCCCCACACTTATCTCATGTATTGTTCTTAATGCATCGTGAATGTGTATATTGAAATAACACCTAGAGGGGGGGTGAATAGGTGATGGCTAATCTAATGGTCACTTATGAACAAATAATGCGGAATTAAAACTAAGATGACCAAATAAAACTTCTTTTATTTTAAACACTTATGTATAACACAAGAGTGTTGCCGAATTCCCTTTGCAGGGCTCTGGACAAGCTCCTCTAGATTCCCCTTGAAATGGGTTGAGGTGCCGCGTTGGCTCTCTTGGTTGAATACTAGTGTTAACAACAATCCCAAGCAAGTATAGCAATTATGAGCACAAGGGTATATCATGCATATAAGAGATAAAGACTATAAAGTAATGCAAGATATAAGAGACAAAGAGAGAAAGAGAGATAGAGTAAGCAATCGCAAACACAAAGGATTTGTTTCGAGGTTCGAGCACACTTGCTCTACATCCCCGCCTTCGACACACGAAGGATTTCCACTATGCAAGATCCCAATGGATCTCTCCTCGGTGCCGCAACACCTACAAGCCCTCGGACTCCCAAGTCCCGTACACACGCAAGCTCCCACAAGCTTGCCGAGGCCGCACCTCAAACCAAAGAGTTCACAACCGAACTCCAACCACCAACGAGCACACTTGCCCGTCTCCTCAAAGAACAAAGAAAGATCTTTGGTGATCACAACACTTTGATCACCTTACAAAAGCTCTCACTACAACTCTCCTATAGGATAGATATAACTATGGATGCTCAAGTGTAGTGTGAGAAAGGCAAGGAAAGAACAATGGTGAAAAACACAAAGAATCACTTTTACACTCTTAATAAAATCTTCCCTTTTGATTGGAAGTATTTGCACTTAAAAACTTATGGAGAAAACTCTCTGAAAAGACTAGGAAAAACTGGCTCTAAGAGTCTCTAAAATCTTGGCCTCAAACAATGACAAGAACCCCCAATTTATAGGCTGTCAGAATATAGCCGTTGGGATCTGTCAGAGCTGCCGGTCGACCGGCCGGTCGACTGGCCAACGGTCATTTTTCCGACCGTTGAAGCCTCCGGTCGACCGCCCGGTCGACCCAGAAATCCAGAGAGCAGAACTCTCTGCAGCGGTCGACCGTACGGTCGACCGGACCACTGTGCTGACAACGTGCACAAGGCTGTGCACGTCGGTCGACTGGACGGTCGACCCGACCTAGCTTCGGTCGACCGCCCGGTCGACCGACTTGGCCTGTCAGTCAGTCCTCAGACTGCACAGTTAAGGGATTTGGAAATAGGTCTTTTAACTTAATAAAAATCCCATAAATTCTCAGTAAATCTAAAAAATAGTTTCAATCAAAATAAAAACTGTTTTTCTAAAAACATGTTTTTCTAAAAACTTGTTTTTCCATAACTTCACAAAATACAAAAACAAGATATTTTGAACTTATTAAAGCATAGTGTGTATGGATATGATCCACTACACAATCATAATTAAATATCTATGTTTTTTATCATAAAGCTCTGAACTTGGTTTTGGTTGAAAGATATGTATGATAGAAATACCAAAAACCAAAGTATATATATTTTGTCACAAAGAAAAATCTTTTTCTAAATAAAAAATTCTTTTCTAAACATATAAATAAAAATTCTTTTATGAAAGCAATTCTATCAAGAGTGTGTGTGTGATATAGACTTGAGCAATCCACCAACTATCTATCCTTTACATTTTTAACTAAACAAAAAAAACTAAATCTTATACCTAGACCCAAGTCTTCATCTTCTTGAAGTCTTCACTTGAAGGCTTCTCATCTTCTTGACTTGGTCCAAATGCAATCCACCGAGCTCATCTCTAGATTGTTCTTGATGCATAGGCTCGTGAATCAACCGGTGCTAACTTCCAACTTGTCTTTAAATCCTTTGTTGAAGCTCCACACCTACTAAGATTTTGATAATGAATCTGTCACTAATTAAACACAAGATCATTAGTAATCATAACTTCATGAGTTGATCATCATCAAAACTAGAGTGATAGGCCTTTGGGCCAACAATCTCCCCCTTTTTGATGATGACAAAACTCATGGAGTTATATATGCATGGATTAAAGTAAAACTTCAAAGAAGCTCCCCCTTAACTCATGCATCACATTCAATAATAGATATGGCAATAAAAGCACATGAATATGTATGCAATGTATGGCGTGTATGTAAATATAACATCATAAATCTTATCTCCATACATTATAAATCTTATCTCCATACATTTAACAAATCACAAAACACATATGCATCAACACAAATCTTACTCCCCCTTAAGCAAGGAAGACATGCATATAAAATCTATAAATACTTCTCCCCCTTTTTGTCAATCATCAACAAAGGGTTCAAAGTAAAATACATCAAACAAATCTTTTTCCCCTTTTTGTCAAAAACAAAGTCATCAAAGAGGGGTGCAATTAAATCAATATGAGGTTATATGCGATATACATTCATGAAGAGGAAGACGCTAAGTTAGCTTCCCTACACATATACATTATATGAAAGAGGGATGACAAGCCCTAATTCACATAACGCATATTATGTAATGCATAAGAGGAGATGTGAAGCTCCCCCCTACACACGTATATCATATAAAGAAGAGTTGTCAAGCTCCTCAATTTATAATATACTCAACATGAATCTATATGTAAGAGAGATGTTAAGCTCTCCTTACATATAGGCAATACAAATCAAAAATTTTGAATTTTCCTTTAAAATTTTAAACTTACTTAATAAAACACATTTTGAGATATCAAATCAACATATTTTTTTTTTATTTTGATATCAAATCTTGAAAACATATTGCATAAGCTTTAAGAACAATGGAAAGTTAAATTAAGCTTAGCAAATAGATCACATCTATGTATGAAAAGATAATACCAATAAAAATTGATATAATTTGAATTTGAAGGCACACATACATATAATCAAAATATGAGTATATAGAAATCATATTGTTACCAATTGAAAATATCCAATGATAAATATCCAATAATACCAATTGACGAGTAAGCATATCATATACTCTATCATATGAAGAGATTGCACTAGTTAATATGAAAATATTTTAAAACTAGTACGAAATCCTTCAAGCAAGGAATAAAGCAAAAAGTAATGTCAATAAATCTCAATATTCCTTTAAATCATCACACATTTTTTTATTAAAAAATAAATTTATATTTCAAGATATATGTATGTTTTGACAACACAATAAGCATACATACATATCTCTTAAACACAATTAAGTCCATATAAATAGATTTGCATTAAAGGCAAATGACTCAAGAGGTATACATGTATATCTTAAAGTTTGGCAAAATACACATATACATGAAATGAAAAACACATGATCATAAATCAAATCCAAAAGTGGGAATACAAGTTTAAAGATGTATGTATCATCAAAACCAAGCAATACAAGCACATTTCATGGGATCAAATAAGCATTCAGCACAAATATAAATAGATTTATTTGTGGCCCACGATATGTATAAGTATAAATCCTAGTGTTGATAAAACGAACATATAAACTAATATTCAATACATGAAGCATCAAATTTTGAGAAAAATAGAATCATGTGTAAATCCCAAAAAAAAATTATTTGAAGAACAAATAACTAGTATAAATTGTTTTTGAAAAACTAGTTAAAGATCCTTCAAATATGTCAAATCTTATGTTTTCATAAACATAACTAGATACACAAAAATTTAATCACTCATGATCTATAAAGCTCAAAATAATTTTTAACAAAAGTGTGAGTGTTAAATAATCATGTAAATAGCATTTTTATGAAAATAGACAAAGAAGCTCATAAGACACAATTTTAACAATTCAATTCAAAATCATTTTTCATAAAATCAACAAACTTCTAGGTATATGTATGATTTATCCAATCCTAACAATACACATACATATCCCAAATATTAAAAGAGTCTATCAAATGTATTTGCATGAAGGCAAGAGACTCACGGGTATACATGTATATTTATTAGATTTGAATTTAAAATACATATACATGAAGTAAAGCATAAAAAGGCAAAAACATGTATAAAAGAGAATCATCAAAACTAGATTATACATATGCATAAAGTGGATACAAATGAGCATGAAGTTCAATCATATATGAATCAATTGTAATTCACTATTTGTATATGTATTAATGCAAGTTTGACACATTCTACATCTAAGCATGTAAATACCACATGAAGCACATACAATACAAAACATGAACATGCTATGAATATTATGAAATTAAAAGTATGTACATAAAAGGTAGGAGTTTAGAAATTGTTACCAACTCTAAAGCTCCAAATATGGTGGTTGTCTCACCAAGCTTCCTTGATAGTGATGCGTCTAAGATGTGCCCATAAAGTCCATTGCATCCACTACCAAGGCACCAATTCTCTCACGTTTTGTGAGAGCCCTCACCTACATCAAAAGCAAAAGGTGGGGGTTTTGGTACCCATATTTTCTTGGGTCCTTTGGGGTTAGACTTGTAAGGAACCCAAAATCTTCTATAATTAGCAAAATTTAAAGAATTAATATTATCATAACAAAACTTTGCTAAATGGCCTTTGCGGCCACAATGTGTACATATGTACACCTTAGTATGCTTATGAGTGGGTGTGTGATCATGGTGTGCAACATAAGCATGTGAATGTGCATGAACATGTGGAACTTGTTTCTTTTGAAACGAGGATTCCAATCTAGTATGATTGAATGCACATGAGCTCAAATTATCTATCTTATTTTTCAACATATTTATCTCATTGGTGGTGGCATGTAAAGCATGATGAGATATATGATCATTTTTCTTTTTCTTTGAAAAACATTATCCTTTTCTTTTTCAACAAATTTTCTTTTTAAAGATTTATTTTCTTATAAAATACTTTCTTTTTGTTGTTCCACCATAGCAATATCATTTTTCAAAATATTGTTCCCTTCACAAAGATCATTCAATTTTGAAAGCAAGGAAACATTTTCATTTTTCAAATCTTTATTTTCCTTTTCTAAACATGCAAGTTTATTTCTAAAAGAATCATTTTCTACATGCATGCAATCAAATTTCTTTTTTAAACTTTTGTTATCTTTTTCTAAGCATGCAATGTTATCTCTAAATGAGTCATGTTCTTTATGCATGCAAGCAATGTCCTTTTTCAAATTTTTATTTTCTTTCTTTTTCATGTCATATTTCTCAAGCAATAATTGGCAAAATGAATTGAGCTCATCATATGACATAATATCATCTTCCTCGGATTCGGAAGTTACCTCAAGGGGGTTATCCCCTTGGACCATAAAGCATGCGTTGGAGGTGTCGCTTCCAACGTCCGAATCACTCCCGGCATAGTATAGATCCTTTTCGCCAAGGGAGATGATGATATTCCAAGCTACAAAAGCCGAATCAATGTTAGCAACCCTAAATAAGTAATCATCATTTAAGGTACTCTTCAAAGCATTTAAGGCTTTTGCATTACCCTCAATATACTTGCTATTGTTAATATAAGAATCATTAAATGTAGCAAGATAGACATGAATGCCTAGGGCCTTGAGGAGCATAGACATCTTAACCTTCCAAATTTGGATGTTAAGAATGTCAAAGGTGGGTGGTGACATGAAGTCCATGGTGAGGTGTGTGTGTAAAAATATTGTGATTAGCCTAAAAGGAGGATCTTTAACTCTAGGTTGTTAGACCCAATATCAAGAGCACTTGGCTCTGATACCAATTGAAATAACACCTAGAGGGGGGGTGATAGGTGATGGCTAATCTAATGGTCACTTATGAACAAATAATGCGGAATTAAAACTAAGATGACCAAATAAAACTTCTTTTATTTTAAACACTTATGTATAACACAAGAGTGTTGCCGAATTCCCTTTGCAGGGCTCTGGACAAGCTCCTCTAGATTCCCCTTGAAATGGGTTGAGGTGCCGCGTTGGCTCTCTTGGTTGAATACTAGTGTTAACAACAATCCCAAGCAAGTATAGCAATTATGAGCACAAGGGTATATCATGCATATAAGAGATAAAGACTATAAAGTAATGCAAGATATAAGAGACAAAGAGAGAAAGAGAGATAGAGTAAGCAATCGCAAACACAAAGGATTTGTTTCGAGGTTCGAGCACACTTGCTCTACATCCCCGCCTTCGACACACGAAGGATTTCCACTATGCAAGATCCCAATGGATCTCTCCTCGGTGCCACAACACCTACAAGCCCTCGGACTCCCAAGTCCCGTACACACGCAAGCTCCCACAAGCTTGCCGAGGCCGCACCTCAAACCAAAGAGTTCACAACCGAACTCCAACCACCAACGAGCACACTTGCCCGTCTCCTCAAAGAACAAAGAAAGATCTTTGGTGATCACAACACTTTGATCACCTTACAAAAGCTCTCACTACAACTCTCCTATAGGATAGATATAACTATGGATGCTCAAGTGTAGTGTGAGAAAGGCAAGGAAAGAACAATGGTGAAAAACACAAAGAATCACTTTTACACTCTTAATAAAATCTTCCCTTTTGATTGGAAGTATTTGCACTTAAAAACTTGTGGAGAAAACTCTCTGAAAAGACTAGGAAAAACTAGCTCTAAGAGTCTCTAAAATCTTGGCCTCAAACAATGACAAGAACCCCCAATTTATAGGCTGCCAGAATATAGCCGTTGGGATCTGTCAGAGCTGCCGGTCGACCGGCCGGTCGACTGGCCAACGGTCATTTTTCCGACCGTTGAAGCCTCCGGTCGACCGCCCGGTCGACCCAGAAATCCAGAGAGCAGAACTCTCTGCAGCGGTCGACCGTACGGTCGACCGGACCACTGTGCTGACAACGTGCACAAGGCTGTGCACGTCGGTCGACTGGACGGTCGACCCGACCTAGCTTCGGTCGACCGCCCGGTCGACCGACTTGGCCTGTCAGTCAGTCCTCAGACTGCACAGTTAAGGGATTTGGAAATAGGTCTTTTAACTTAATAAAAATCCCATAAATTCTCAGTAAATCTAAAAAATAGTTTCAATCAAAATAAAAACTGTTTTTCTAAAAACATGTTTTTCTAAAAACTTGTTTTTCCATAACTTCACAAAATACAAAAACAAGATATTTTGAACTTATTAAAGCATAGTGTGTATGGATATGATCCACTACACAATCATAATTAAATATCTATGTTTTTGATCATAAAGCTCTGAACTTGGTTTTAGTTGAAAGATATGTATGATAGAAATACCAAAAACCAAAGTATATATATTTTGTCACAAAGAAAAATCTTTTTCTAAATAAAAAATTCTTTTCTAAACATATAAATAAAAATTCTTTTATGAAAGCAATTCTATCAAGAGTGTGTGTGTGATATAGACTTGAGCAATCCACCAACTATCTATCCTTTACATTTTTAACTAAACAAAAAAAACTAAATCTTATACCTAGACCCAAGTCTTCATCTTCTTGAAGTCTTCACTTGAAGGCTTCTCATCTTCTTGACTTGGTCCAAATGCAATCCACCGAGCTCATCTCTAGATGTGTTCTTGATGCATAGGCTCGTGAATCAACCGGTGCTAGCTTCCAACTTGTCTTTAAATCCTTTGTTGAAGCTCCACACCTACTAAGATCTTGATAATGAATCTGTCACTAATTAAACACAAGATCATTAGTAATCATAACTTCATGAGTTGATCATCATCAAAACTAGAGTGATAGGCCTTTGGGCCAACAATCTCCCCCTTTTTGATGATGACAGAACTCATGGAGTTATATATGCATGGATTAAAGTAAAACTTCAATGAAGCTCCCCCTTAACTCATGCATCACATTCAATAATAGATATGGCAATAAAAGCACATGAATATGTATGCAATGTATGGCGTGTATGTAAATATAACATCATAAATCTTATCTCCATACATTATAAATCTTATCTCCATACATTTAACAAATCACAAAACACATATGCATCAACACAAATCTTACTCCCCCTTAAGCAAGGAAGACATGCATATAAAATCTATAAATACTTCTCCCCCTTTTTGTCAATCATCAACAAAGGGTTCAAAGTAAAATACATCAAACAAATCTTTTTCCCCTTTTTGTCAAAAACAAAGTCATCAAAGAGGGGTGCAATTAAATCAATAAGAGGTTATATGCGATATACATTCATGAAGAGGAAGACGCTAAGTTAGCTTCCCTACACATATACATTATATGAAAGAGGGATGACAAGCCCTAATTCACATAAAGCATATTATGTAATGCATAAGAGGAGATGTGAAGCTCCCCCCTACACACGTATATCATATAAAGAAGAGTTGTCAAGCTCCTCAATTTATAATATACTCAACATGAATCTATATGTAAGAGAGATGTTAAGCTCTCCTTGCATATAGGCAATACAAATCAAAAATTTTGAATTTTCCTTTAAAATTTTAAACTTACTTAATAAAACACATTTTGAGATATCAAATCAACATATTTTTTTTTTTTTTTTGATATCAAATCTTGAAAACATATTGCATAAGCTTTAAGAACAATGGAAAGTTAAATTAAGCTTAGCAAATAGATCACATATATGTATGAAAAGATAATACCAATAAAAATTGATATAATTTGAATTTGAAGGCACACATACATATAATCAAAATATGAGTATATAGAAATCATATTGATACCAATTGAAAATATCCAATGATAAATATCCAATGATACCAATTGACGAGTAAGCATATCATATACTCTATCATATGAAGAGATTGCACTAGTTAATATGAAAATATTTTAAAACTAGTACGAAATCCTTCAAGCAAGGAATAAAGCAAAAAGTAATGTCAATAAATCTCAATATTCCTTTAAATCATCACACATTTTTTTATTAAAAAATAAATTTATATTTCAAGATATATGTATGTTTTGACAACACAATAAGCATACATACATATCTCTTAAACACAATTAAGTCCATATAAATAGATTTGCATTAAAGGCAAATGACTCAAGAGGTATACATGTATATCTTAAAGTTTGGCAAAATACACATATACATGAAATGAAAAACACATGATCATAAATCAAATCCAAAAGTGGGAATACAAGTTTAAAGATGTATGTATCATCAAAACCAAGCAATACAAGCACATTTCATGGGATCAAATAAGCATTCAAGCACAAATATAAATAGATTTATTTGTGGCCCACGATATGTATAAGTATAAATCCTAGTGTTGATAAAACAAACATATAAACTAATATTCAATACAAGAAGCATCAAATTTTGAGAAAAATAGAATCATGTGTAAATCCCAAAAAAAATTATTTGAAGAACAAATAACTAGTATAAATTGTTTTTGAAAAACTAGTTAAAGATCCTTCAAATATGTCAACTCTTATGTTTTTCATAAACATAACTAGATACACAAAAATTTAATCACTCATGATCTATAAAGCTCAAAATAATTTTTAACAAAAATGTGAGTGTTAAATGATCATGTAAATAGCATTTTTATGAAAATAGACAAAGAAGCTCATAAGACACAATTTTAACAATTCAATTCAAAATCATTTTTCATAAAATCAACAAACTTCTAGGTATATGTATGATTTATCCAATCCTAACAATACACATACATATCCCAAATATTAAAAGAGTCTATCAAATGTATTTGCATGAAGGCAAGAGACTCACGGGTATACATGTATATTTATTAGATTTGAATTTAAAATACATATACATGAAGTAAAGCATAAAAAGGCAAAAACATGTATAAAAGAGAATCATCAAAACTAGATTATACATATGCATAAAGTTGATACAAATGAGCATGAAGTTCAATCATATATGAATCAATTGTAATTCACTATTTGTATATGTATTAATGCAAGTTTGACACATTCTACATCTAAGCATGTAAATACCACATGAAGCACATACAATACAAAACATGAACATGCTATGAATATTATAAAATTAAAAGTATGTACATAAAAGGTAGGAGTTTAGAAATTGTTACCAACTCTAAAGCTCCAAATATGGTGGTTGTCTCACCAAGCTTCCTTGATAGTGATGCGTCTAAGATGTGCCCATAAAGTCCATTGCATCCACTACCAAGGCACCAATTCTCTCACGTTTTGTGAGAGCCCTCACCTACATCAAAAGCAAAAGGTGAGGGTTTTGGTACCCATATTTTCTTGGGTCCTTTGGGGTTAGACTTGTAAGGAACCCAAAATCTTCTATAATTAGCAAAATTTAAAGAATTAATATTATCATAACAAAACTTTGCTAAATGGCCTTTGCGGCCACCATGTGTACATATGTACACCTTAGTATGCTTATGAGTGGGTGTGTGATCATGGTGTGCAACATAAGCATGTGAATGTGCATGAACATGTGGAACTTGTTTCTTTTGAAACGAGGATTCCAATCTAGTATGATTGAATGAACATGAGCTCAAATTAGAGCTCAAATTATCTATCTTATTTTTCAACATATTTATCTCATTGGTGGTGGCATGTAAAGCATGATGAGATATATGATCATTTTTCTTTTTCTTTTGAAAAACATTATCCTTTTCTTTTTCAACAAATTTTCTTTTTAAAGATTTATTTTCTTGTAAAATACTTTCTTTTTGTTGTTCCACCATAGCAATATCATTTTTCAAAATATTGTTCCCTTCACAAAGATCATTCAATTTTGAAAGCAAGGAAACATTTTCATTTTTCAAATCTTTATTTTCCTTTTCTAAACATGCAAGTTTATTTCTAAAAGAATCATTTTCTACATGCATGCAATCAAATTTCTTTTTCAAACTTTTGTTATCTTTTTCTAAGCATGCAATGTTATCTCTAAATGAGTCATGTTCTTTATGCATGCAAGCAATGTCCTTTTTCAAATTTTTATTTTCTTTCTTTTTCATGTCATATTTCTCAAGCAATAATTGGCAAAATGAATTGAGCTCATCATATGACATAATATCATCTTCCTCGGATTCGGAAGTTACCTCAAGGGGGTTATCCCTTGGACCATAAAGCATGCGTTGGAGGTGTCGCTTCCAACGTCCGAATCACTCCCGGCATAGTATAGATCCTTTTCGCCAAGGGAGATGATGATGTTCCAAGCTACAAAAGCCGAATCAATGTTAGCAACCCTAAATAAGTAATCATCATTTAAGGTACTCTTCAAAGCATTTAAGGCTTTTGCATTACCCTCAATATACTTGCTATTGTTAATATAAGAATCATTAAATGTAGCAAGATAGACATGAATGCCTAGGGCCTTGAGGAACATAGACATCTTAACCTTCCAAATTTGGATGTTAAGAATGTCAAAGGTGGGTGGTGACATGAAGTCCATGGTGAGGTGTGTGTGTAAAAATATTGTGATTAGCCTAAAAGGAGGATCTTTAACTCTAGGTTGTTAGACCCAATATCAAGAGCACTTGGCTCTGATACCAATTGAAATAACACCTAGAGGGGGGGGTGAATAGGTGATGGCTAATCTAATGGTCACTTATGAACAAATAATGCGGAATTAAAACTAAGATGACCAAATAAAACTTCTTTTATTTTAAACACTTATGTATAACACAAGAGTGTTGCCGAATTCCCTTTGCAGGGCTCTGGACATGCTTCTCTAGATTCCCCTTGAAATGGGTTGAGGTGCCGCGTTGGCTCTCTTGGTTGAATACTAGTGTTAACAACAATCCCAAGCAAGTATAGCAATTATGAGCACAAGGGTATATCATGCATATAAGAGATAAAGACTATAAAGTAATGCAAGATATAAGAGACAAAGAGAGAAAGAGAGATAGAGTAAGCAATCGCAAACACAAAGGATTTGTTTCGAGGTTCGAGCACACTTGCTCTACATCCCCGCCTTCGACACACGAAGGATTTCCACTATGCAAGATCCCAATGGATCTCTCCTCGGTGCCGCAACACCTACAAGCCCTCGGACTCCCAAGTCCCGTACACACGCAAGCTCCCACAAGCTTGCCGAGGCCGCACCTCAAACCAAAGAGTTCACAACCGAACTCCAACCACCAACGAGCACACTTGCCCGTCTCCTCAAAGAACAAAGAAAGATCTTTGGTGATCACAACACTTTGATCACCTTACAAAAGCTCTCACTACAACTCTCCTATAGGATAGATATAACTATGGATGCTCAAGTGTAGTGTGAGAAAGGCAAGGAAAGAACAATGGTGAAAAACACAAAGAATCACTTTTACACTCTTAATAAAATCTTCCCTTTTGATTGGAAGTATTTGCACTTAAAAACTTGTGGAGAAAACTCTCTGAAAAGTCTAGGAAAAACTGGCTCTAAGAGTCTCTAAAATCTTGGCCTCAAACAATGATAAGAACCCCCAATTTATAGGCTGCCAGAATATAGCCGTTGGGATCTGTCAGAGCTGCCGGTCGACTGGCCAACGGTCATTTTTCCGACCGTTGAAGCCTCCGGTCGACCGCCCGGTCGACCCAGAAATCCAGAGAGCAGAACTCTCTGCAGCGGTCGACCGTACGGTGGACCGGACCACTGTGCTGACAACGTGCACAAGGCTGTGCACGTCGGTCGACTGGACGGTCGACCCGACCTAGCTTCGGTCGACCGCCCGGTCGACCGACTTGGCCTGTCAGTCAGTCCTCAGACTGCACAGTTAAGGGATTTGGAAATAGGTCTTTTAACTTAATAAAAATCCCATAAATTCTCAGTAAATCTAAAAAATAATTTCAATCAAAATAAAAACTGTTTTTCTAAAAACATGTTTTTCTAAAAACTTGTTTTTCTATAACTTCACAAAATACAAAAACAAGATATTTTGAACTTATTAAAGCATAGTGTGTATGGATATGATCCACTACACAATCATAATTAAATATCTATGTTTTTGATCATAAAGCTCTGAACTTGGTTTTGGTTGAAAGATATGTATGATAGAAATACCAAAAACCAAAGTATATATATTTTGTCACAAAGAAAAATCTTTTTCTAAATAAAAAATTCTTTTCTAAACATATAAATAAAAATTCTTTTATGAAAGCAATTCTATCAAGAGTGTGTGTGTGATATAGACTTGAGCAATCCACCAACTATCTATCCTTTACATTTTTAACTAAACAAAAAAAACTAAATCTTATACCTAGACCCAAGTCTTCATCTTCTTGAAGTCTTCACTTGAAGGCTTCTCATCTTCTTGACTTGGTCCAAATGCAATCCACCGAGCTCATCTCTAGATGTGTTTGTTGATGCATAGGCTCGTGAATCAACCGGTGCTAGCTTCCAACTTGTCTTTAAATCCTTTGTTGAAGCTCCACACCTACTAAGATCTTGATAATGAATCTGTCACTAATTAAATACAAGATCATTAGTAATCATAACTTCATGAGTTGATCATCATCAAAACTAGAGTGATAGGCCTTTGGGCCAACAATCTCCCCTTTTTGATGATGACAAAACTCATGGAGTTATATATGCATGGATTAAAGTAAAACTTCAAAGAAGCTCCCCCTTAACTCATGCATCACATTCAATAATAGATATGGCAATAAAAGCACATGAATATGTATGCAATGTATGGCGTGTATGTAAATATAACATCATAAATTTTATCTCCATACATTATAAATCTTATCTCCATACATTTAACAAATCACAAAACACATATGCATCAACACAAATCTTACTCCCCCGTAAGCAAGGAAGACATGCATATAAAATCTATAAATACTTCTCCCCCTTTTTGTCAATCATCAACAAAGGGTTCAAAGTAAAATACATCAAACAAATCTTTTTCCCCTTTTTGTCAAAAACAAAGTCATCAAAGAGGGGTGCAATTAAATTAATAAGAGGTTATATGCGATATACATTCATGAAGAGAAAGACGCTAAGTTAGCTTCCTTACACATATACATTATATGAAAGAGGGATGACAAGCCCTAATTCACATAACACATATTATGTAATGCATAAGAGGAGATGTGAAGCTCCCCCCTACACACGTATATCATATAAAGAAGAGTTGTCAAGCTCCTCAATTTATAATATACTCAACATGAATCTATATGTAAGAGAGATGTTAAGCTCTCCTTACATATAGGCAATACAAATCAAAAATTTTTAATTTTCCTTTAAAATTTTAAACTTACTTAATAAAACACATTTTGAGATATCAAATCAACATATATTTTTTTTTATTTTGATATCAAATCTTGAAAACATATTGCATAAGCTTTAAGAACAATGGAAAGTTAAATTAAGCTTAGCAAATAGATCACATATATGTATGAAAAGATAATACCAATAAAAATTGATATAATTTGAATTTGAAGGCACACATACATATAATCAAAATATGAGTATATAGAAATCATATTGATACCAATTGAAAATATCCAATGATAAATATCCAATGATACCAATTGACGAGTAAGCATATCATATACTCTATCATATGAAGAGATTGCACTAGTTAATATGAAAATATTTTAAAACTAGTACGAAATCCTTCAAGCAAGGAATAAAGCAAAAAGTAATGTCAATAAATCTCAATATTCCTTTAAATCATCACACATTTTTTTTATTAAAAAATAAATTTATATTTCAAGATATATGTATGTTTTGACAACACAATAAGCATACATACATATCTCTTAAACACAATTAAGTCCATATAAATAGATTTGCATAAAAGGCAAATGACTCAAGAGGTATACATGTATATCTTAAAGTTTGGCAAAATACACATATACATGAAATGAAAAACACATGATCATAAATCAAATCCAAAAGTGGGAATATAAGTTTAAAGATGTATGTATCATCAAAACCAAGCAATACAAGCACATTTCATGGGATCAAATAAGCATTCAAGCACAAATATAAATAGATTTATTTGTGGCCCACGATATGTATAAGTATAAATCCTAGTGTTGATAAAACGAACATATAAACTAATATTCAATACATGAAGCATCAAATTTTGAGAAAAATAGAATCATGTGTAAATCCCAAAAACAAATTATTTGAAGAACAAATAACTAGTATAAATTGTTTTTGAAAAACTAGTTAAAGATCCTTCAAATATGTCAAATCTTATGTTTTTCATAAACATAACTAGATACACAAAAATTTAATCACTCATGATCTATAAAGCTCAAAATAATTTTTAACAAAAGTGTGAGTGTTAAATGATCATGTAAATAGCATTTTTATGAAAATAGACAAAGAAGCTCATAAGACACAATTTTAACAATTCAATTCAAAATCATTTTTCATAAAATCAACAAACTTCTAGGTATATGTATGATTTATCCAATCCTAACAATACACATACATATCCCAAATATTAAAAGAGTCTATCAAATGTATTTGCATGAAGGCAAGAGACTCACGGGTATACATGTATATTTATTAGATTTGAATTTAAAATACATATACATGAAGTAAAGCATAAAAAGGCAAAAACATGTATAAAAGAGAATCATCAAAACTAGATTATACATATGCATAAAGTGGATACAAATGAGCATGAAGTTCAATCATATATGAATCAATTGTAATTCACTATTTGTATATGTATTAATGCAAGTTTGACACATTCTACATCTAAGCATGTAAATACCACATGAAGCACATACAATACAAAACATGAACATGCTATGAATAATATGAAATTAAAAGTATGTACATAAAAGGTAGGAGTTTAGAAATTGTTACCAACTCTAAAGCTCCAAATATGGTGGTTGTCTCACCAAACTTCCTTGATAGTGATGCGTCTAAGATGTGCCCATAAAGTCCATTGCATCCACTACCAAGGCACCAATTCTCTCACGTTTTGTGAGAGCCCTCACCTACATCAAAAGCAAAAGGTGGGGGTTTTGGTACCCATATTTTCTTGGGTCCTTTGGGGTTAGACTTGTAAGGAACCCAAAATCTTCTATAATTAGCAAAATTTAAAGAATTAATATTATCATAACAAAACTTTGCTAAATGGCCTTTGCGGCCACAATGTGTACATATGTACACCTTAGTATGCTTATGAGTGGGTGTGTGATCATGGTGTGCAACATAAGCATGTGAATGTGCATGAACATGTGGAACTTGTTTCTTTTGAAACGAGGATTCCAATCTAGTATGATTGAATGCACATGAGCTCAAATTTGAGCTCAAATTATCTATCTTATTTTTCAACATATTTATCTCATTGGTGGTGGCATGTAAAGCATGATGAGATATATGATCATTTTTCTTTTTCTTTTGAAAAACATTATCCTTTTCTTTTTCAACAAATTTTATTTTTAAAGATTTATTTTCTTGTAAAATACTTTCTTTTTGTTGTTCCACCATAGCAATATCATTTTTCAAAATATTGTTCCCTTCACAAAGATCATTCAATTTTGAAAGCAAGGAAACATTTTCATTTTTCAAATCTTTATTTTCCTTTTCTAAACATGCAAGTTTATTTCTAAAAGAATCATTTTCTACATGCATGCAATCAAATTTCTTTTTCAAACTTTTGTTATCTTTTTCTAAGCATACAATGTTATCTCTAAATGAGTCATGTTCTTTATGCATGCAAGCAATGTCCTTTTTCAAATTTTTATTTTCTTTCTTTTTCATGT
The DNA here is from genome assembly GCA_038442645.1 of Agave tequilana. Classification (NCBI taxonomy): domain Eukaryota; kingdom Viridiplantae; phylum Streptophyta; class Magnoliopsida; order Asparagales; family Asparagaceae; genus Agave; species Agave tequilana. The sequence goes on from JAVJIF010034370.1 coordinate 100,438, forward strand.
CATATTTCTCAAGCAATAATTGGCAAAATGAATTGAGCTCATCATATGACATAATATCATCTTCCTCGGATTCGGAAGTTACCTCAAGGGGGTTATCCCCTTGGACCATAAAGCATGCGTTGGAGGTGTCGCTTCCAACGTCCGAATCACTCCCGGCATAGTATAGATCCTTTTCGCCAAGGGAGATGATGATGTTCCAAGCTGCAAAAACCGAATCAATGTTAGCAACCCTAAATAAGTAATCATCATTTAAGGTACTCTTCAAAGCATTTAAGGCTTTTGCATTACCCTCAATATACTTGCTATTGTTAATATAAGAATCATTAAATGTAGCAAGATAGACATGAATGCCTAGGGCCTTGAGGAACATAGACATCTTAACCTTCCAAATTTGGATGTTAAGAATGTCAAAGGTGGGTGGTGACATGAAGTCCATGGTGAGGTGTGTGTGTAAAAATATTGTGATTAGCCTAAAAGGAGGATCTTTAACTCTAGGTTGTTAGACCCAATATCAAGAGCACTTGGCTCTGATACCAATTGAAATAACACCTAGAGGGGGGGTGAATAGGTGATGGCTAATCTAATGGTCACTTATGAACAAATAATGCGGAATTAAAACTAAGATGACCAAATAAAACTTCTTTTTTTTTAAAAACTTTTGTATAACACAAGAGTGTTGCCGAATTCCCTTTACAGGGCTCTGGACAAGCTCCTCTAGATTCCCCTTGAAATGGGTTGAGGTGCCGCGTTGGCTCTCTTGGTTGAATACTAGTGTTAACAACAATCCCAAGCAAGTATAGCAATTATGAGCACAAGGGTATATCATGCATATAAGAGATAAAGACTATAAAGTAATGCAAGATATAAGAGACAAAGAGAGAAAGAGAGATAGAGTAAGCAATCGCAAACACAAAGGATTTGTTTCGAGGTTCGAGCACACATGCTCTACATCCCCGCCTTCGACACACGAAGGATTTCCACTATGCAAGATCCCAATGGATCTCTCCTCGGTGCCGCAACACCTACAAGCCCTCGAACTCCCAAGTCCCGTACACACGCAAGCTCCCACAAGCTTGCCGAGGCCGTACCTCAAACCAAAGAGTTCACAACCGAACTCCAACCACCAACGAGCACACTTGCCCGTCTCCTCAAAGAACAAAGAAAGATCTTTGGTGATCACAACACTTTGATCACCTTACAAAAGCTCTCACTAAAACTCTCCTATAGGATAGATATAACTATGGATGCTCAAGTGTAGTGTGAGAAAGGCAAGGAAAGAACAATGGTGAAAAACACAAAGAATCACTTTTACACTCTTAATAAATCTTCCCTTTTGATTGGAAGTATTTGCACTTAAAAACTTGTGGAGAAAACTCTCTGAAAAGACTAGGAAAAACTGGCTCTAAGAGTCTCTAAAATCTTGGCCTCAAACAATGACAAGAACCCCCAATTTATAGGCTGCCAGAATATAGCCGTTGGGATCTGTCAGAGCTGCCGGTCGACCGGCCGGTCGACTGGCCAACGGTCATTTTTCCGACCGTTGAAGCCTCCGGTCGACCGCCCGGTCGACCCAGAAATCCAGAGAGCAGAACTCTCTGCAGCGGTCGACCGTACGGTCGACCGGACCACTGTGCTGACAACGTGCACAAGGCTGTGCACGTCGGTCGACTGGACGGTCGACCCGACCTAGCTTCGGTCGACCGCCCGGTCGACCGACTTGGCCTGTCAGTCAGTCCTCAGACTGCACAGTTAAGGGATTTGGAAATAGGTCTTTTAACTTAATAAAAATCCCATAAATTCTCAGTAAATCTAAAAAATAGTTTCAATCAAAATAAAAACTGTTTTTCTAAAAACATGTTTTTCTAAAAACTTGTTTTTCCATAACTTCACAAAATACAAAAACAAGATATTTTGAACTTATTAAAGCATAGTGTGTATGGATATGATCCACTACACAATCATAATTAAATATCTATGTTTTTGATCATAAAGCTCTGAACTTGGTTTTGGTTGAAAGATATGTATGATAGAAATACCAAAAACCAAAGTATATATATTTTGTCACAAAGAAAAATCTTTTTCTAAATAAAAAATTCTTTTCTAAACATATAAATAAAAATTCTTTTATGAAAGCAATTCTATCAAGAGTGTGTGTGTGATATAGACTTGAGCAATCCACCAACTATCTATCCTTTACATTTTTAACTAAACAAAAAAAACTAAATCTTATACCTAGACCCAAGTCTTCATCTTCTTGAAGTCTTCACTTGAAGGCTTCTCATCTTCTTGACTTGGTCCAAATGCAATCCACCGAGCTCATCTCTAGATGTGTTCTTGATGCATAGGCTCGTGAATCAACCGGTGCTAGCTTCCAACTTGTCTTTAAATCCTTTGTTGAAGCTCCACACCTACTAAGATCTTGATAATGAATCTGTCACTAATTAAACACAAGATCATTAGTAATCATAACTTCATGAGTTGATCATCATCAAAACTAGAGTGATAGGCCTTTGGGCCAACAATCTCCCCCTTTTTGATGATGACAAAACTCATGGAGTTATATATGCATGGATTAAAGTAAAACTTCAATGAAGCTCCCCCTTAACTCATGCATCACATTCAATAATAGATATGGCAATAAAAGCACATGAATATGTATGCAATGTATGGCGTGTATGTAAATATAACATCATAAATCTTATCTCCATACATTATAAATCTTATCTCCATACATTTAACAAATCACAAAACACATATGCATCAACACAAATCTTGCTCCCCCTTAAGCAAGGAAGACATGCATATAAAATCTATAAATACTTCTCCCCCTTTTTGTCAATCATCAACAAAGGGTTCAAAGTAAAATACATCAAACAAATCTTTTTCCCCCTTTTGTCAAAAACAAAGTCATCAAAGAGGGGTGCAATTAAATCAATAAGAGGTTATATGCGATATACATTCATGAAGAGGAAGACGCTAAGTTAGCTTCCCTACACATATACATTATATGAAAGAGGGATGACAAGCCCTAATTCACATAACGCATATTATGTAATGCATAAGAGGAGATGTGAAGCTCCCCCCTACACACGTATATCATATAAAGAAGAGTTGTCAAGCTCCTCAATTTATAATATACTCAACATGAATCTATATGTAAGAGAGATGTTAAGCTCTCCTTGCATATAGGCAATACAAATCAAAAATTTTGAATTTTCCTTTAAAATTTTAAACTTACTTAATAAAACACATTTTGAGATATCAAATCAACATATTTTTTTTTTTATTTTGATATCAAATCTTGGAAACATATTGCATAAGCTTTAAGAACAATGGAAAGTTAAATTAAGCTTAGCAAATAGATCACATATATGTATGAAAAGATAATACCAATAAAAATTGATATAATTTGAATTTGAAGGCACACATACATATAATCAAAATATGAGTATATAGAAATCATATTGATACCAATTGAAAATATCCAATGATAAATATCCAATGATACCAATTGACGAGTAAGCATATCATATACTCTATCATATGAAGAGATTGCACTAGTTAATATGAAAATATTTTAAAACTAGTACGAAATCCTTCAAGCAAGGAATAAAGCAAAAAGTAATGTCAATAAATCTCAATATTCCTTTAAATCATCACACATTTTTTTTTATTAAAAAATAAATTTATATTTCAAGATATATGTATGTTTTGACAACACAATAAGCATACATACATATCTCTTAAACACAATTAAGTCCATATAAATAGATTTGCATTAAAGGCAAATGACTCAAGAGGTATACATGTATATTTTAAAGTTTGGCAAAATACACATATACATGAAATGAAAAACACATGATCATAAATCAAATCCAAAAGTGGGAATACAAGTTTAAAGATGTATGTATCATCAAAATCAAGCAATACAAGCACATTTCATGGGATCAAATAAGCATTCAAGCACAAATATAAATAGATTTATTTGTGGCCCACGATATGTATAAGTATAAATCCTAGTGTTGATAAAACGAACATATAAACTAATATTCAATACATGAAGCATCAAATTTTGAGAAAAATAGAATCATGTGTAAATCCCAAAAAAAAATTATTTGAAGAACAAATAACTAGTATAAATTGTTTTTGAAAAACTAGTTAAAGATCCTTCAAATATGTCAAATCTTATGTTTTTCATAAACATAACTAGATACACAAAAATTTAATCACTCATGATCTATAAAGCTCAAAATAATTTTTAACAAAAGTGTGAGTGTTAAATGATCATGTAAATAGCATTTTTATGAAAATAGACAAAGAAGCTCATAAGACACAATTTTAACAATTCAATTCAAAATCATTTTTCATAAAATCAACAAACTTCTAGGTTTATGTATGATTTATCCAATCCTAACAATACACATACATATCCCAAATATTAAAAGAGTCTATCAAATGTATTTGCATGAAGGCAAGAGACTCACGGGTATACATGTATATTTATTAGATTTGAATTTAAAATACATATACATGAAGTAAAGCATAAAAAGGCAAAAACATGTATAAAAGAGAATCATCAAAACTAGATTATACATATGCATAAAGTGGATACAAATGAGCATGAAGTTCAATCATATATGAATCAATTGTAATTCACTATTTGTATATGTATTAATGCAAGTTTGACACATTCTACATCTAAGCATGTAAATACCACATGAAGCACATACAATACAAAACATGAACATGCTATGAATATTATGAAATTAAAAGTATGTACATAAAAGGTAGGAGTTTAGAAATTGTTACCAACTCCAAAGCTCCAAATATGGTGGTTGTCTCACCAAGCTTCCTTGATAGTGATGCGTCTAAGATGTGCCCATAAAGTCCATTGCATCCACTACCAAGGCACCAATTCTCTCACGTTTTGTGAGAGCCCTCACCTACATCAAAAGCAAAAGGTGGGGGTTTTGATACCCATATTTTCTTGGGTCCTTTGGGGTTAGACTTGTAAGGAACCCAAAATCTTCTATAATTAGCAAAATTTAAAGAATTAATATTATCATAACAAAACTTTGCTAAATGGCCTTTGCGGCCACAATGTGTACATATGTACACCTTAGTATGCTTATGAGTGGGTGTGTGATCATGGTGTGCAACATAAGCATGTGAATGTGCATGAACATGTGGAACTTGTTTCTTTTGAGACGAGGATTCCAATCTAGTATGATTGAATGCACATGAGCTCAAATTAGAGCTCAAATTATCTATCTTATTTTTCAACATATTTATCTCATTGGTGGTGGCATGTAAAGCATGATGAGATATATGATCATTTTTCTTTTTCTTTTGAAAAACATTATCCTTTTCTTTTTCAACAAATTTTCTTTTTAAAGATTTATTTTCTTGTAAAATACTTTCTTTTTGTTGTTCCACCATAGCAATATCATTTTTCAAAATATTGTTCCCTTCACAAAGATCATTCAATTTTGAAAGCAAGGAAACATTTTCATTTTTCAAATCTTTATTTTCCTTTTCTAAACATGCAAGTTTATTTCTAAAAGAATCATTTTCTACATGCATGCAATCAAATTTCTTTTTCAAACTTTTGTTATCTTTTTCTAAGCATACAATGTTATCTCTAAATGAGTCATGTTCTTTATGCATGCAAGCAATGTCCTTTTTCAAATTTTTATTTTCTTTCTTTTTCATGTCATATTTCTCAAGCAATAATTGGCAAAATGAATTGAGCTCATCATATGACATAATATCATCTTCCTCGGATTCGGAAGTTACCTCAAGGGGGTTATCCCCTTGGACCATAAAGCATGCGTTGGAGGTGTTGCTTCCAACGTCCGAATCACTCCCGGCATAGTATAGATCCTTTTCGCCAAGGGAGATGATGATGTTCCAAGCTACAAAAGCCGAATCAATGTTAGCAACCCTAAATAAGTAATCATCATTTAAGGTACTCTTCAAAGCATTTAAGGCTTTTGCATTACCCTCAATATACTTGCTATTGTTATATAAGAATCATTAAATGTAGTAAGATAGACATGAATGCCTAGGGCCTTGAGGACCATGGACATCTTAACCTTCCAAATTTGGATGTTAAGAATGTCAAAGGTGGGTGGTGACATGAAGTCCATGGTGAGGTGTGTGTGTAAAAATATTGTGATTAGCCTAAAAGGAGGATCTTTAACTCTAGGTTGTTAGACCCAATATCAAGAGCACTTGGCTCTGATACCATTGAAATAACACCTAGAGGGGGGGTGAATAGGTGATGGCTAATCTAATGGTCACTTATGAACAAATAATGCGGAATTAAAACTAAGATGACCGAATAAAACTTCTTTTATTTTAAACACTTATGTATAAGACAAGAGTGTTGCCGAATTCCCTTTGCAGGGCTCTGGACAAGCTCCTCTAGATTCCCCTTGAAATGGGTTGAGGTGCCGCGTTGGCTCTCTTGGTTGAATACTAGTGTTAACAACAATCCCAAGCAAGTATAGCAATTATGAGCACAAGGGTATATCATGCATATAAGAGATAAAGACTATAAAGTAATGCAAGATATAAGAGACAAAGAGAGAAAGAGAGATAGAGTAAGCAATCGCAAACACAAAGGATTTGTTTCGAGGTTCGAGCACACTTGCTCTACATCCCCGCCTTCGACACACGAAGGATTTCCACTATGCAAGATCCCAATGGATCTCTCCTCGGTGCCGCAACACCTACAAGTCCTCGGACTCCCAAGTCTCGTACACACGCAAGCTCCCACAAGCTTGCCGAGGCCGCACCTCAAACCAAAGAGTTCACAACCGAACTCCAACCACCAACGAGCACACTTGCCCGTCTCCTCAAAGAACAAAGAAAGATCTTTGGTGATCACAACACTTTGATCACCTTACAAAAGCTCTCACTACAACTCTCCTATAGGATAGATATAACTATGGATGCTCAAGTGTAGTGTGAGAAAGGCAAGGAAAGAACAATGGTGAAAAACACAAAGAATCACTTTTACACTCTTAATAAAATCTTCCCTTTTGATTGAAAGTATTTGCACTTAAAAACTTGTGGAGAAAACTCTCTGAAAAGACTAGGAAAAACTGGCTCTAAGAGTCTCTAAAATCTTGGCCTCAAACAATGACAAGAACCCCCAATTTATAGGCTGCCAGAATATAGCCGTTGGGATCTGTCAGAGCTGCCGGTCGACCGGCCGGTCGACTGGCCAACGGTCATTTTTCCGACCGTTGAAGCCTCCGGTCGACCGCCCGGTCGACCCAGAAATCCAGAGAGCAGAACTCTCTGCAGCGGTCGACCGTACGGTCGACCGGACCACTGTGCTGACAACGTGCACAAGGCTGTGCACGTCGATCGACTGGACGGTCGACCCGACCTAGCTTCGGTCGACCGCCCGGTCGACCGACTTGGCCTGTCAGTCAGTCCTCAGACTGCACAGTTAAGGGATTTGGAAATAGGTCTTTTAACTTAATAAAAATCCCATAAATTCTCAGTAAATCTAAAAAATAGTTTCAATCAAAATAAAAACTGTTTTTCTAAAAACATGTTTTCTAAAAACTTGTTTTTCCATAACTTCACAAAATACAAAAACAAGATATTTTGAACTTATTAAAGCATAGTGTGTATGGATATGATCCACTACACAATCATAATTAAATATCTATGTTTTTGATCATAAAGCTCTGAACTTAGTTTTGGTTGAAAGATATGTATGATAGAAATACCAAAAACCAAAGTATATATATTTTGTCACAAAGAAAAATCTTTTTCTAAATAAAAAATTCTTTTCTAAACATATAAATAAAAATTCTTTTATGAAAGCAATTCTATCAAGAGTGTGTGTGTGATATAGACTTGAGCAATCCACCAACTATCTATCCTTTACATTTTTAACTAAACAAAAAAAACTAAATCTTATACCTAGACCCAAGTCTTCATCTTCTTGAAGTCTTCACTTGAAGGCTTCTCATCTTCTTGACTTGGTCCAAATGCAATCCACCGAGCTCATCTCTAGATGTGTTCTTGATGCATAGGCTCGTGAATCAACCGGTGCTAACTTCCAACTTGTCTTTAAATCCTTTGTTGAAGCTCCACACCTACTAAGATCTTGATAATGAATCTGTCACTAATTAAACACAAGATCATTAGTAATCATAACTTCATGAGTTGATCATCATCAAAACTAGAGTGATAGGCCTTTGGGCCAACAATCTCCCCCTTTTTGATGATGACAAAACTCATGGAGTAATATATGCATGAATTAAAGTAAAACTTCAATGAAGCTCCCCCTTAACTCATGCATCACATTCAATAATAGATATGGCAATAAAAGCACATGAATATGTATGCAATGTATGGCGTGTATGTAAATATAACATCATAAATCTTATCTCCATACATTATAAATCTTATCTCCATACATTTAACAAATCACAAAACACATATGCATCAACACAAATCTTACTCCCCCTTAAGCAAGGAAGACATGCATATAAAATCTATAAATACTTCTCCCCCTTTTTGTCAATCATCAACAAAGGGTTCAAAGTAAAATACATCAAACAAATCTTTTTCCCTTTTTGTCAAAAACAAAGTCATCAAAGAGGGGTGCAATTAAATCAATAAGAGGTTATATGCGATATACATTCATGAAGAGGAAGACGCTAAGTTAGCTTCCCTACACATATACATTATATGAAAGAGGGATGACAAACCCTAATTCACATAACGCATATTATGTAATGCATAAGAGGAGATGTGAAGCTCCCCCCTACACACGTATATCATATAAAGAAGAGTTGTCAAGCTCCTCAATTTATAATATACTCAACATGAATCTATATGTAAGAGAGATGTTAAGCTCTCCTTGCATATAGGCAATACAAATCAAAAATTTTGAATTTTCCTTTAAAATTTTAAACTTACTTAATAAAACACATTTTGAGATATCCAATCAACATATTTTTTTTTTTATTTTGATATCAAATCTTGAAAACATATTGCATAAGCTTTAAGAACAATGGAAAGTTAAATTAAGCTTAGCAAATAGATCACATATATGTATGAAAAGATAATACCAATAAAAATTGATATAATTTGAATTTGAAGGCACACATACATATAATCAAAATATGAGTATATAGAAATCATGTTGATACCAATTGAAAATATCCAATGATAAATATCCAATGATACCAATTGACGAGTAAGCATATCATATACTCTATCATATGAAGAGATTGCACTAGTTAATATGAAAATATTTTAAAACTAGTACGAAATCCTTCAAGCAAGGAATAAAGCAAAAAGTAATGTCAATAAATCTCAATATTCCTTTAAATCATCACACATTTTTTTATTAAAAAATAAATTTATATTTCAAGATATATGTATGTTTTGACAACACAATAAGCATACATACATATCTCTTAAACACAATTAAGTCCATATAAATAGATTTGCATTAAAGGCAAATGACTCAAGAGGTATACATGTATATCTTAAAGTTTGGCAAAATACACATATACATGAAATGAAAAACACATGATCATAAATCAAATCCAAAAGTAGGAATACAAGTTTAAAGATGTATGTATCATCAAAACCAAGCAATACAAGCACATTTCATGGGATCAAATAAGCATTCAAGCACAAATATAAATAGATTTATTTGTGGCCCACGATATGTATAAGTATAAATCCTAGTGTTGATAAAACGAACATATAAACTAATATTCAATACATGAAGCATCAAATTTTGAGAAAAATAGAATCATGTGTAAATCCCAAAAAAAAATTATTTGAAGAACAAATAACTAGTATAAATGTTTTTGAAAAACTAGTTAAAGATCCTTCAAATATGTCAAATCTTATGTTTTTCATAAACATAACTAGATACACAAAATTTAATCACTCATGATCTATAAAGCTCAAAATAATTTTTAACAAAAGTGTGAGTGTTAAATGATCATGTAAATAGCATTTTTATGAAAATAGACAAAGAAGCTCATAAGACACAATTTTAACAATTCAATTCAAAATCATTTTTCATAAAATCAACAAACTTCTAGGTATATGTATGATTTATCCAATCCTAACAATACACATACATATCCCAAATATTAAAAGAGTCTATCAAATGTATTTGCATGAAGGCAAGAGACTCACGGGTATACATGTATATTTATTAGATTTGAATTTAAAATACATATACATGAAGTAAAGCATAAAAAGGCAAAAACATGTATAAAAGAGAATCATCAAAACTAGATTATACATATGCATAAAGTGGATACAAATGAGCATGAAGTTCAATCATATATGAATCAATTGTAATTCACTATTTGTATATGTATTAATGCAAGTTTGACACATTCTACATCTAAGCATGTAAATACCACATGAAGCACATACAATACAAAACATGAACATGCTATGAATAATATGAAATTAAAAGTATGTACATAAAAGGTAGGAGTTTAGAAATTGTTACCAACTCTAAAGCTCCAAATATGGTGGTTGTCTCACCAAGCTTCCTTGATAGTGATGCGTCTAAGATGTGCCCATAAAGTCCATTGCATCCACTACCAAGGCACCAATTCTCTCACGTTTTGTGAGAGCCCTCACCTACATCAAAAGCAAAAGGTGGGGTTTTGGTACCCATATTTTCTTGGGTCCTTTGGGGTTAGACTTGTAAGGAACCCAAATCTTCTATAATTAGCAAAATTTAAAGAATTAATATTATCATAACAAAACTTTGCTAAATGGCCTTTGCGGCCACAATGTGTACATATGTACACCTTAGTATGCTTATGAGTGGGTGTGTGATCATGGTGTGCAACATAAGCATGTGAATGTGCATGAACATGTGGAACTTGTTTCTTTTGAAACGAGGATTCCAATCTAGTATGATTGAATGCACATGAGCTCAAATTAGAGCTCAAATTATCTATCTTATTTTTCAACATATTTATCTCATTGGTGGTGGCATGTAAAGCATGATGAGATATATGATCATTTTTCTTTTTCTTTTGAAAAACATTATCCTTTTCTTTTTCAACAAATTTTATTTTTAAAGATTTATTTTCTTGTAAAATACTTTCTTTTTGTTGTTCCACCATAGCAATATCATTTTTCAAAATATTGTTCCCTTCACAAAGATCATTCAATTTTGAAAGTAAGGAAACATTTTCATTTTTCAAATCTTTATTTTCCTTTTCTAAACATGCAAGTTTATTTCTAAAAGAATCATTTTCTACATGAATGCAATCAAATTTCTTTTTCAAACTTTTGTTATCTTTTTCTAAGCATGCAATGTTATCTCTAAATGAGTCATGTTCTTTATGCATGCAAGCAATGTCCTTTTTCAAATTTTTATTTTCTTTCTTTTTCATGTCATATTTCTCAAGCAATAATTGGCAAAATGAATTGAGCTCATCATATGACATAATATCATCTTCCTCGGATTCGGAAGTTACCTCAAGGGGGTTATCCCCTTGGACCATAAAGCATGCGTTGGAGGTGTCGCTTCCAACGTCCGAATCACTCCCGGCATAGTATAGATCCTTTTCGCCAAGGGAGATGATGATGTTCCAAGCTACAAAAGCCGAATTAATGTTAGCAACCCTAAATAAGTAATCATCATTTAAGGTACTCTTCAAAGCATTTAAGGCTTTTGCATTACCCTCAATATACTTGCTATTGTTAATATAAGAATCATTAAATGTAGCAAGATAGACATGAATGCCTAGGGCCTTGAGGAACATAGACATCTTAACCTTCCAAATTTGGATGTTAAGAATGTCAAAGGTGGGTGGTGACATGAAGTCCATGGTGAGGTGTGTGTGTGTAAAAATATTGTGATTAGCCTAAAAGGAGGATCTTTAACTCTAGGTTGTTAGACCCAATATCAAGAGCACTTGGCTCTGATACCAATTGAAATAACACCTAGAGGGGGGTGAATAGGTGATGGTTAATCTAATGGTCACTTATGAACAAATAATGCGGAATTAAAACTAAGATGACCAAATAAAACTTCTTTTATTTTAAACACTTATGTATAACACAAGAGTGTTGCCGAATTCCCTTTGCAGGGCTCTGGACAAGCTCCTCTAGATTCCCCTTGAAATGGGTTGAGGTGCCGTGTTGGCTCTCTTGGTTGAATACTAGTGTTAACAACAATCCCAAGCAAGTATAGCAATTATGAGCACAAGGGTATATCATGCATATAAGAGATAAAGACTATAAAGTAATGCAAGATATAAGAGACAAAGAGAGAAAGAGAGATAGAGTAAGCAATCGCAAACACAAAGGATTTGTTTCGAGGTTCGAGCACACTTGCTCTACATCCCCGCCTTCGACACACGAAGGATTTCCACTATGCAAGATCCCAATGGATCTCTCCTCGGTGCCGCAACACCTACAAGCCCTCGGACTCCCAAGTCCCGTACACACGCAAGCTCCCACAAGCTTGCCGAGGCCGCACCTCAAACCAAAGAGTTCACAACCGAACTCCAACCACCAACGAGCACACTTGCCCGTCTCCTCAAAGAACAAAGAAAGATCTTTGGTGATCACAACACTTTGATCACCTTACAAAAACTCTCACTACAACTCTCCTATAGGATAGATATAACTATGGATGCTCAAGTGTAGTGTGAGAAAGGCAAGGAAAGAACAATGGTGAAAAACACAAAGAATCACTTTTACACTCTTAATAAAATCTTCCCTTTTGATTGTAAGTATTTGCACTTAAAAACTTGTGGAGAAAACTCTCTGAAAAGACTAGGAAAAACTGGCTCTAAGAGTCTCTAAAATCTTGGCCTCAAACAATGACAAGAACCCCCAATTTATAGGCTGCCAGAATATAGCCGTTGGGATCTGTCAGAGCTGCCGGTCGACCGGCTGGTCGACTGGCCAACGGTCATTTTTCCGACCGTTGAAGCCTCCGGTCGACCGCCCGGTCGACCCAGAAATCCAGAGAGCAGAACTCTCTGCAGCGGTCGACCGTACGGTCGACCGGACCACTGTGCTGACAACGTGCACAAGGCTGTGCACGTCGGTCGACTGGACGGTCGACCCGACCTAGCTTCGGTCGACCGCCCGTCGACCGACTTGGCCTGTCAGTCAGTCCTCAGACTGCACAGTTAAGGGATTTGGAAATAGGTCTTTTAACTTAATAAAAATCCCATAAATTCTCAGTAAATCTAAAAAATAGTTTCAATCAAAATAAAAACTATTTTTCTAAAAACATGTTTTTCTAAAAACTTGTTTTTCCATAACTTCACAAAATACAAAAACAAGATATTTTGAACTTATTAAAGCATAGTGTGTATGGATATGATCCACTACACAATCATAATTAAATATCTATGTTTTTGATCATAAAGCTCTGAACTTGGTTTTGGTTGAAAGATATGTATGATAGAAATACCAAAAACCAAAGTATATATATTTTGTCACAAAGAAAAATCTTTTTCTAAATAAAAAATCTTTTCTAAACATATAAATAAAAATTCTTTTATGAAAGTAATTCTATCAAGAGTGTGTGTGTGATATAGACTTGAGCAATCCACCAACTATCTATCCTTTACATTTTTAACTAAACAAAAAAAACTAAATCTTATACCTAGACCCAAGTCTTCATCTTCTTGAAGTCTTCACTTGAAGGCTTCTCATCTTCTTGACTTGGTCCAAATGCAATCCACCGAGCTCATCCCTAGATGTGTTCTTGATGCATAGGCTCGTGAATCAACCGGTGCTAGCTTCCAACTTGTCTTTAAATCCTTCGTTGAAGCTCCACACCTACTAAGATCTTGATAATGAATCTGTCACTAATTAAACACAAGATCATTAGTAATCATAACTTCATGAGTTGATCATCATCAAAACTAGAGTGATAGACCTTTGGGCCAACATATATGCATGAAATAAATGGAAAGAAAAGAAAAATTACCTCATGGTGGTGGTTCCGGTGGTCTGATTGGGCCAAGTGTTGTTACCGAATCAAAATAATGTGGTGGTTCACGGAACCTACCTTTATTGACCTCTTTTCTATTTACATATTTATAATCCCTAATATGAATAGAATCATGCAAGAGTCTACATGAAAATTATTTCCTTTACATGACCAATCTTGGATGATCATCACTGAGTCATTATGATCAATATCTTGGTCTAACAATAAAATATGATTTTATGGAATGGATGATTTGGGCTTTGAAATGGAAAGTTCAGGAACCAATACTAACTCGAGAAAATCAACTTTGAGTTTGAGAGTCGGTTTAGGTTCAAGAGTTGGGTCCAAATCAAAGAATTTAGTTTCGCATTCTATTCCCATCAATGAAATGTGATTATCCAAAAGAGGTGGTTTAATTTCAAAATCTATGGATACATGAATCAATGTTGGCTCGAGAAATGGATCCAACTTGGGTAAGGATGTCGGAATCAACATAGATTCAAATATTGGAATTGAATCACAAAGTTGTGTGCCAGGTTCAAATTCATTTTCAATTTTAATTTCATTGAAATGAAAACTTGTCAATTTGTCAATGGGTTGATATTAGTCAAGTTCAAGATTTTGTAGTGAAATTGAATCTTGGTCAAAGTCTTCAAGATTCCATGATTCTTGATTTTTATCAATATGGTTAGAAGTGTTAGGAATAGTCAAAGATTGGGTAGGGAGAGTTTCTTTATTCCCACATATATTTTCCAATCGACTAAGTCTTGCTTATATCATATTAAAAGGATCGCTTTGGAATTGAATCATGAATTTCGTACTATTTTCTAAGTCGGTATATTCTTCTTATTGTGGGACTTAGAAAATGGAGTAAGGTTCTTGGAATTGAAAACTTTGATGGGATTTTGAGTCTTCTAGATTTTGAATTCATCGCTCGAGTTCCTCTAAGGCTTCCATCATCTTTCCCCAGTCAATTGGCTCTTGTAATGGTTGTTCTGGAGAAGGAGTATATGAAACTGGATATTGGTAAGGTGGTTGACCATATGACTCGGGAGAGTTGTATCCCTACCGACTCTGTGAAGCGTGGTGATAATTGTTCCAGTTTTGTTCATAGTATTGGGACTGGGGCATATATTGATTCGGATAAGACTAATCTGGCATACTTGGTTGGTTAGAGTTATGAAATGCCGGATTGGTAATATTCGAGTTAAAAGAGGTCGGAGTGAAGTATGGATCACTATATGCATTAGAATAATTATAATTGTAATCCATGGAACAAAGATGTCAAAAAATAAAACAAAACAAGCAAACAAACAAACAATCAAACAACGAAAAAGAAAATTTCAAAAACAAGCATATACTAGGGTTGACCTAGACCTAGACGACTCCAACTAGTTAGACTATCCACGGGGAGGGGGGCGGGGGGGGACATTATAGAAATCTGACCACAAGTTAATCGGCCAGGTAGGGGCAAGACCAGTGGGAGGTATCCGTTCCGGAGCAACGGGCCTAATTATGTCAAATCACTATTCTTCGAGATTTCACCTCTCAATCTCCAACTTTGGCACCAATTTGACAGGAGTCAAACTCTAAAAATTTCTCCCTTAGGTCAATCGCCTAAATGAGTCCGAGATGTCCCTAGGGGCCAACGTCTAGTAAGTTTTATTTAGGCTTGGGTTGTGTGAGTAAGGATGATTTTTGGGTTAAGGGAGGGTAATGACTTTCCCACCTTATGTTTTATTGGGAAATGCCCTTAAGTTTAATTCATGCAAGTGTTCAATAGAGATAAGAATGAACACACAAAGCGAGTAATGCAATGCAATTTGTACACCTCGGTCCAGATCACAACAACGAAAGATAAAATATAGTTTATTGGAATGAAAATTGACACGTGCCTAGATGCAAATGTCTAAACCGTTTTAAAATATCCAATTACCGTATTTTAGTTCTTAAATTATTGTGGTGTATAGGTAATATAAACAAAAACTAGCAGCAGAATATAACAATATACAAGAATTTACCCAACCACACAAAAGCAACTGTGGATTTATGCAATGCTAAATTTCTGAAAATTTTGATCTACACACTAAAAAACAAAGAAGAAAAGTTAATAAAAATGAGAGAGCAAACCGTACCTATCTCCGACAACGGCGCCAAAATTTGATTGGGGGAAGACCGCGCACAAAAAGTGTTGTTTTGAAATGTGTGTGTGTTTTGGCTTCCTAGATATTACTGTTATAGCATAGAGGCTAAACGGGTCGAATCCACATAGACGAGAAGTGATAGAAGCTTTAGCAGTTGATTCACGTGTGTGCTAAGTGTTCTTCAATGTTTTAAAGAATCATATGAAAAGAAAACAAAGAATGAGAAGAATATGGTGAAAACAAAGAAGTCAAAAACATAGAAGAGTCGCTATAAATTTTGGGTTTTTGAAACAAGGTAAAAAGAAAAGATAAAAAGAGATACAAGAAAACTCATGGCTACTACCTACTAATGGCTCCACTAACGTGCTAACCTCTCAGTGATAGTTGCCTCACATATATCATTGGCCATCACTAGTTCTTGATTTCAAGAGCTTTACAAATCATGACCCATAAGATCACTTTCACATTCAAACTTAACAAATAAGAGCAAGCTATACTTAAACCATCAAAACTAGTTAGAGTAAGCATGAAATAAAGTAATGGTAACTTGTTAGAGAGTTAGATGTTAGAGTGTTAGAATCCATCATCATGAGTCATCAACGGCTATTGAAAGAGCAAGGCCAAGTAGAGACTATTAGATTCATGTGATTATCAAGTAAGGAGTTTGTAAGTACACCTAGAGGGGGGTGAATATGGCTAATCTATGAACAATAATGCGGAAATTAAAACTTAATTGCAACACACTTAATGTAATCAACGAGTGTAACCGAATTCCCGGTGAAGGGCTCTGGACTAACTCCTCTTGATTCATCTGAATAAGAGTTGAGGTGCTAAACTCGTGGTTAGACACAAGTGAGGCACACAAACAATCACAACCAAGCATATAAGTATGATATGACACTATGAATCAATGCAAGGCACAAAATAAAAGAGAGAGTTAGAGTCAATGGATCAAACGCAAACACCGAGATTTGTTTCGAGGTTCGAGCACCCAGTTCTACGTCCCCGCCTTCACACAGAAGAATTTCCACTAACTTGTCCACACAGGACTTCCCACACAGGGAAACCTCCAATAAGGATTTGGGGCAAATACAACCGGGAGTACACAACTCCTCTCTCAACCGAATACAACCTCTCAAGAGGCAAGGCACAGCCAACACAAAACCCACCTCACATAAGAGGGGTAGGCACAAAGCCAAATAACAAATCAACCTCTCACTAGAGGGATAGGGCACAAAGCCACCACTCCAATAATCAACCTCTACACAAGAGGGATATCACAAATAAGGAGGGTTTACAACTTGGTGATCAAAAGACCACAAACCAATTTCATTCTCACTAAACAAAGATCCTAATAGATAGGTAGATATGATAAGCTCAAGTGAGAAAATAAAGTGTTTGGAAATGAAAACAACAAAGAAAAACACTTGGGAAAATCACAAGATAGATATTGAAATAGAGATCAAAAACCAATTCCCAAATACTCTCTTTTTCTTTGAATTTTTCAACACTTTAAAACAAATGAAGATAGATCTTTTGTATCCAAAACTCTTTTGAAAACTTGCTATCAAAATACTAGAGAAGTAGGAAATTTTTGCTCTAAAAAACTTGTTAAGAAATAACTCAAATGTGGGGTATTTATAACCCCCACAAAATTCTGCCCGTTGGCAGGTAGAAAGGTCAAAAATGACCTTCCGGTCGACCGGCCTGTTGACCAGCCAACGGTCAAATTTTTGACCGTTGAGCCTGCCGGTCGACCGCCCGGTCGACCGCGCCCAGCACCAGAGAGCAACAGCTCTCTGGCCGGTCGACCGCCCGGTCGACCGGGCCAACCCGAGAGTGGGTTGACTTCATTCGGTCGACCGCTCAGTCGACCGGCCAAACAAGATGGCCTGCGTGCATATCCTTGTGCACGTCGGTCGACCAGTCCGGTCGACCGACTCTTTGTCCGGTCGACCGGCCCGGTCGACCGCCAAAGCCTGGCAGGGCAATTTATAGGATTTAAAAACTGGTCTTTTGGCTTAAATAAAATCCCATAAAATGTCTAAAAATCTACAAAATAGTTTTAGTATAATACTTTGATATACAAACATGTTTGAGTAAAATCAAATCATGTTACAAACATTTTAAACTATTTTTGTAACTTAGAAATTTTGCCGAAAACCAAAATCCGTATTTTCCAAAACTTGGATTTTTTGAAATGGAAATCTGATTTTTTCAAAACACATGTAAATACAAAAACATGATATTGAAACAATTTTTAAGCATGTTGTATATGGATATAATCCAATATACATGAGAGAGATATATATCAATGTTATTTGACATTAAATCCGAAAATAAGTTTTGTTTAAATTACCAAAACTCCAAACTCATGAAATCGACTATCAAACTAAGTTTGTTTAAATAGTTGAAGCATAGATGTATATAGAACAAATCTAATATATATTAAACTATGTAAACTTGTTTTGATTCTATCTATTCATGAAAACCAAGATCGGTTAAGCCGAAAACCAAAACCAATAAACATGAAACTTAAAACAAGTGTGTGTGTGTTGTGAACTTGAGCATATCACACTATCTAATCTTTACAATGGATCTAAACTAAATCTTAACTAAACAAACCGAAGTCTTCTTTTAGAACGCCGTCTCCAAGTTGACTCGATCCAAACGCGATCCAACGAGCTTGACTCCAACCGAGTGCTAGATATGAACTTGACGCTCGAGCTCTTGAATCACCATGTGAAAGCTCCAAAACACTTTTGTTGAAGCTAATCACCTACTAATATCTTGGTTAAATATCTGAAACTAAATATCACAAGATTATTAGTAAACTATAATTACATGAGTTAATCATCATTAAAACTAGAGTGGAAGGCCTCTGGGCCAACAATCTCCCCCTTTTTGATAATGACAAAACTCATGGAGTTATATATGCATGGATTAAAGTTAAGCTTCAAAGAAGCTCCCCCTTAACTCATGCATAACAATAAACTATAAATATGCAATGAATATTAAACATGAATATGCATAAACATGCATAATGAAATTAACATGCTCTTGATACCAAACTTTTAAAATAAATTCCTTTTCCTTTTGTTTAAAATAAACATGTTCTTAAGTATCAATTGAAAATATAAACTTAAAATATTACTCTTGATACCAATAAAAATTTCAATTGAAAATTTTATCAATAAAAGTAATAAAAGCTCTTGATACCAATCAATAAAGATTCTTGATACCAACTGAAAGATAATCAATTAGAGCTCTTGATACCAATAATAAAAATTTTAACAAAAGTTCTTGATACCAATAAACCAAAACTATAAAATATGTTCTCTTGATACCAATATCAACAAAACATCAAAACATCAAACAAACTCTCTTGATACCAATATGAAGCAAACTTTGAGATAAACTTACAAATAAACAATAAACATGCATATAAACTCAAATATTGCTCCTCCTTTTTGTCAATCATCAACAAAGGGGTCAAAGAAAACAATAAAACAATGTTCTTCCCCTTTTTGTCTTAAACAAAAAAATATCAATAAGGGGTGAATTCAAATCAAAACTTTATGATACCAATTGAAAAAAAATATATCAATTTAGTGCATCATGATATCAATAAAACATACCATAAACAAGTCTATATTATACCAATTGAAACCAATTGAAAGTAAATAAAACATGTTGAAGGATTCAACCAAAAATTTTGATATCAATTGAAAGATGTAAACATATAGGTAATCTTGATACCAATTGTAAAAATTAGTACCAATTGAAAGTAATTTTTTATTAGGAGAAAAAAAAATCAATCTCATTTTTCAATCATTTTTCAACATAAAGTGTGGGAGTAAAATACGAAAGGTAAACAAAACCAATTAAAAGGTGAAATATGAATTTTCTCCCCCTTTATGAAATTCCAAACAAAATGATGCATAAGCTTGTATAAGATACCAATTGAAACATAATTAATTGAAATATAATAGTCATTTAAGAAATCAAGCTTAGCATAACCAAATTTGTGCTCAAAGATATAGAGATATAGTAAGCACAAATAAAGCATATATGTATGAAAATTGAATACCAATCCAAATTGATACTATTTGAAGTGTAAGCATACATATATAAAAACATATATGAGTATACAAAAAAATATCAATAGTGATATCAATTGACCAATGATACCAATTGAAAACATAATAAGATCAAGTGTATAACTCATACTTCCTACCACCCATTTCATGCACATGTTTAAAAGGATTTTCAATAATAAGCATATAAGGCATGGTCGTCCAACCAACCGCCCTTGAATGGGTAGGGGTTTCAAAAATAAGTTTGAAAATATAATATGTTTGAAAACTCTACAATATGAAGAATACGAACTAGTTATATAAAAAATTTGAAAAACTAATACGAAATCCTTTAAGCAAGGAATAAAAAATATAATCATGAAACATGAAAATCACTCAACAATTTACACTCAAAAGATATAAAGCTCATATAGGACTCATGGAAAAAAAATCATGAGAAAATAACAAATAATGTGAGTGTATAAGTTTTGTGTAAAAGACATAGTCATGAAAATAGGCAATTAAGTTCAAAATGAAATTCCTTAAAAACATGAAATACAAGAAAATCTAATTTCATCAAAATAATTTAATCTACAAGGCATATGTATGTCTTGTACAAACTAAAGTATACATACATATCCAAACATGAACGAGTCCACAAAAGTATATGCATGAAGGCAAGTGGCTCAAGGATGTATATGTATAACAATTAGTTTAGACAAAATAGACATGTACATGAAGTTAAACATAAACATGGAAAACATGTACAAAATAGGAATACAAGTCAAATATATGAATCATCAAAACTAGGCTATACTAGTACATCTAATGGGTACAAATGAGCGTTCAAGCACAAACATATAATAATCTATTTGTGGCTCAATAGTTGTACAAGTATATATCTGAATTTTAATGAAAACTAACATCCAAACAAGTAATCAAAACATGAAGCATCAAAACCAAACTCATATGATCATTATGTAAATGAACATGCATTAGAGTTAGGACATACACATTAGTTAAACTAAAGTGAGAACACAAAATATAGGTCCATATAAACATAGGTGTCTCAAGTACTAATCATGCATGTCATAGGACTAATAAACATGGCATATGGTATAATGAACATTAAAACAAGACATGCTATAAATGAATGATCTAAAAGCATGCAAACATAAATAAGGAGTAAGAGATAGTTACCAAATCTATGAGGGCAACTCTCCATGTCTCCAAAACATGGTGGTCCTCCCACCAAACTCCCCTTGAAAGTTATGTATCCAAATAGTCCTCTTTAAGCTCGGAACGCATCCACCTCAAGGCACCATCACTCTCACGTCATGCGAGAGACCACACCTACATCAAATACAATAGGGGTGGTGTTTGGTACCTACACTCTTTTGGGTTCATGGGGGTTACCTCCTTTTCTAACCCAAACAAATTTAGTTGCTAAATTGAATCATGTATACGATCATAACAAAACTTCGCAAGGTGGCCCTTACGTCCACAATGTGTACTTGTGTACACATGAGCATAAATTGTGTGATGGGTGTGTACGTGAGGAGCATGTGTATGCCGTGGTTTGTGTGCATGCATAGAAGGAACTTGTTTCTTTCGAAACATAGATTCCAAACGTGAGTGGTTCAAGGCACATTGGCTTAAAGTGAGCCCAAACAATCCACACTCTTCTTAAGCATACAAATATCACTTTCAATTATGGAAGAAGAGGTGCATGCAATAGGTAAGCTAGATGAAGAAGCTACACTAGCATGGCAAACATGTGTGTCTAAATCATTTTTCAAAGAAGTGTTTTTATTAGACATCAAATCCAATTCCTTTGAAATAGAGACAATTTTCAATTTTAAAGATTCATTTTCTTTTACAACAAAATCAAGTTTTAAAGACAAGTTTTCATTTTTCTTCAAAATATGATTACAATCATTTTTATTTTTCAAAATCTTGTTTTCATTTAGGGCAAGATCAAGTTGGGATTTAAGTGAGCCATGTTCACTTAAAATCTTATCCCTTTCTTGCAAAGCAATCTCAAGTCTAGAAGATAAATTTTTATTTTCTTCTTTTAAATCAAGACTATCCTTTTTCAAAAGTTTGTATTTTGAAATCAAATTTTCACAATTTTTAGCAAGTTCATCATTTAAGGCTTGAGCATCCATACACTCATTGCAATATGAACTAGTACTAGCATCTAGTTGAGTTTCCGATTGTACCTCAAGGGAGTCATTCCCTTGGACCATGAAGTAACGTTCGTCGGACTCGTCTCTGTAGGCTGTCTAAAAATCACTAAAAGATAAGCCATTAAAAAGCAGAGTTTCAAGTTCTAGACGCGAAGGCTCAACACCCGCGTCTCAGCACCAAGGCGCGAGGGTCCAAAACCCGCGTCTCAAGCTCAAGGCGCGTGGGCTCAACACCCGCGTCTCAGCACCAAGGCGCGAGGGTCCAAAACACGCGTCTCAAACTCAAGGCGCGTGGGCTCAACACTCGCGTCTCAGCACCAAGGCGCGAGGGTCCAAAGCCTGCGTTTCAAACTCAAGGCGCGTGGGCTCAAAACCCGCGTCTCAACATCAAGGCGCGTGGGCTCGACACCCGCGTCTCAACCTCAGGGTGCGAGGGTCCAAGGCCCGCGTCTCGGTTATAACCGCCCTGGTTATGGGGCCAGTCACCGCCCACATAGCGGGAAAGTTAGCCCCTCATTGTGGAGCACTTTTAGGGGGCACGTTCACCCCTGGAGCCTCTATAAATAGCCCCGCCGCTATGAGGAGAAGAGAACAACGAGAGATCAGAGATAGACAACAGACTACACCCAGGCAGACAGAGAGAGAGAAGCAAGAGAGAGCTCAACTCTTCAGCAAGCTTACTGCGTACAAGTTGCTCTTTGCCTGCCTTCTCTTTGAGAGTTTTGGTAGACAGAGCTGTGCTACTCCTTCTACCAGCCGAAGAGAAGATCCCCGAAGGTCTAGACGGTCACCCGGTCAACGGAGAACAAGATTCACTCTCCATCGCCACACGAAGAACCCAGCACTAAACAAAGGGAGGATTCAAGACTCAACATCCTCCCTCCCTTGTAACCGGAATACGAGTCCGTTGTAATTTTTCAATTTGATTCAAGAAAATCTTACTTCGACCCGTACCTTCTCCGTGCGCATACAAGAGATGGCGACTCCGCTGGGGACTACATTTGTCACTGATGAGCAAATCGTGGCGCAAGATGACGTCCTTCGTAAGGGAAAGATGGTCGAATCGCTTGTTGTCGAGTTCGACCAGGCGAAATACGAAGAGTTTCTCTCTGCCGGCTCCAAGAACCCAAAGACCCGCGTCTGCCGCAGGGTCTCGACGGGGAATGGCCCCAGAGCCCGATCCGAGGTTCTCTCAGGCGCTGCTGCTGCCAACGATGCCAAGCAAGATACACGCGCCAACGCCTCTCAGAAGGCCCGCGTGATCTCAGGCACAACTGCCGCTGCGATCAACCGCGCAGCACGGAACACCCGCGTCAGCGTCTCTCGGGAGACCCGCGTGGTCAAAATCTCTGGTGTTCAGCATCAGGTCGTTGTTGGTCACTCTCCACCTCTACGACGTAACTGAAACGCTGAGCGTCGACAGAGGAGACGTGCGCGTCAGCTACAAGTTGGAACCTCTGGTTGTCCGACTGAGGCTGGACGCGACGTACAATCTGGCGCCTTGCCAGCGCCACGTCCAGCACGTGAAGTCCGCGTTTGGCGGCCCAAACGCGAGACTCCTCAAGCTAGGTCCTTTGAAGACCAACTCACCAAACGCCAAGGTGAAGCCTTTACGCCTCGTCAAGTGCGAGAGGCACGCGCCCATAGGCGTGGGGCCCAGCAGCCCATCCTCTCTCAAACGGCTCTGCCCTGACACACCAAGCAGCAACACGAGAATCGCGTCTCATCTCAAAAGAGACGCCAGACGCACGTTATACAGCCACGACGCGAGAACCGCGTCCCTGAAGCCCGCGTCCATGCTGTACAGCATATGGATGCCTACCGTCTTCGGCGTTGCGAGGTTAATCTCTTCGATCCCCCTCCCGTGGATCTGAGGGATTACTTGACGAAGAAAAGAAGTGCCAATCAGGTCACTTCATCATGTTGCTGCCAACGGCTCATCTCTATGCTCTTCGAGTGCCGTTTTGGTTCAGGTGTGCACCAGCAGTCTTTAGTTAGACAGCTGACCCTGATTCCCCGTCAGCCAAAAGAAGGCGCTCCCACAGAAGGAGAACCTTCTCTGACATTGAGTACCCGGAGCTCACTGCGAATATGACGAGCAGGAGCAAGGGAAAACAACCTGCAGTCAGCTCGGATGAGTCTGACTCTGAACCGGAAGGGGTGTATCAACACACTCGCACCCGGACTGGGGCCATTCCCCCGATTGATTATAATGCCTTAGCCCATGGCATTAAAGTGAATGATTCTCACTCCGCCGTAGCGAAATCACGGGCTTCAAACTCTTCCGTTGAGAAGGAGGCCGCCGCCTACATGATAGGCACTCCTGAGGAAATGGCTAGACGTTTAGAACAAATCTAGAAGGCACAAATGGATATGATTCTTTCTCAGCAGGAATCTATCGACTCCCTCAAGCAGATGCTTGCACAGTTACTCGAAGACAGGAGGAAATATCCTCCTAAAAAGACGAAGGGCAAAGGGAAAAGGGAGAAAGCTCATCTTCCGAACCTTCTGAGGAGAGGCCACGATCTACTTCTAGTTCGTCCAAATCCTCGTCGCAAGTAAAGGGCGACCAAGACCAGGGAAAGGCTCATGCTAAAAGAATGAGTCAATTGGAGCAATGCCTCGAGGCCCTTACCAACCGTAAAGGCCTCCAAGAAGCTGGAGTGGTCCGGCCCTATCCTGCCGAATGGGACTTGGTTCCATACCCGTCCAAGTTCAAGGCTCCAACCCTTCAAGAATTCGATGGGAAAGGGTCACCCAACCAACACATCTACTACTTTAAATCCCAAACAGGGAATGTAGTAGACAACGATGCCATCTTGGCACGACTGTTCATTGGCACCCTGAAAGGGCTCGCCTTCGAATGGTTTATGAAACTCCCGGAGGGCTCCATCAAGAACTGGGACGATTTGGAGAAGCTATTCCTAACGCGCTTCTTCGAAGACGACTCGGAAGTCACGATGCCCACCCTTTTGGCTACCAAACAGCGAAAGGGAGAGTCCGTCAAATCTTTCGTGGAAAGATTTCAGAATGTGGCACTCCGATGTCCGAGCGGCATGACCCAGGTCACCCTGGTGGAAACATGCCGCCACAATCTCCAAACCTCACTCCTTGCTCAAATAGGAGTTGCTGAAAGCCGCACCAGGAAGCAGTTGGTCCAACAAGGTGAACAGGCTGAGGAGATTGTCGCCCGCGTCAGGGCAGAAGAAGGGAAGCCACGGCCAGAGAGGTCAACCAGGCGTGCGCCAGACACATCCCTCCAGACAAAGCGGTAGGATAATTTGGCAACGGAGACCAAATCTCCCGCCAAACCTCAACCGGTCAAGGCGAGTGGCTCTTCGAGCCAGCCACGCGCCAACAAGCAGTATTCTTTCAAGGAGGAACATGTCGATTCGCTCTTTAAGCTACTCAACAAGAGCAATAGACTGAAGCTCCCTGAAGCCAGGCGCCCTGAAGAAGTCGGTAAAACCGACAATCCCAATTACTGCTTATACCACAGAATGTTGGGACACCCCACCAAAAGCTGCTACGTCTTCAAGGACATCCTTCAGGCCCTGATTGACGCGGAGGTATTAAAACTCCGACCAGAGCAGAAGAAGGTAACGGCTAACATGACGTTAGTTCTCCAGTTCGGAAGACAACCCCCAACGCCTTCGGGGGTGGTCCCTGTTCCGAAAGGAGAGCTAAGAGTGGTCAACACGGATCCTTACCAGCAACAAGAGAAGGGCCTAGTACCCGTTCCTACGCCTCGAGGGGAAATCATGTGGGTCCACCCTGACCTTGTTGACGCCCAGCAATGGACTACTGTAACTAATAAGAAGTCTAAGGGCAAGGCAAAGGCGTCATCCTGCAATGTGGTGTGTGCCTCTTCTCGAGAAACGGATACCGATATTCCTTCGCTAACTGACTCGGAAGAGGAGACAATAGTTCTGGCCGCAGAACCCGGTCGGCTAGTGGCAGAAACCCGCTCAGGACAGCCCTACTTGAAGCAGTATGGCGAAACGGCGGCAACCCCTCCACAACCAGCTACAGAGCCAACCAAGCCCTCCACAAAACAACCAGTGAAAAAACAGAAGGAGATTCGATTTTCTCGAACCCTTCAAAAGGGCATCGCGGAAGGATCTACGGCGCCTTACCGCTTTGATGTCCTGGCTCAATTGGCCAACATCCCGGCACGGATTACCTTGTATGAGCTTCTTAGGCTGTCAAAGTCAACCAGAGAAGCTCTACAAGAGGCTCTGGCAAAAGCTGAGGTCTTCATGACCCAGGTGCCAAAGGAGGAAGATGTAGAGAATTGTCTCCACACCTCCCAGAATGCCCCCTGCATCACCTTCACGGCAGAGGATATGCAGGTTAAAGGGAAGCATGATCGACCCCTGTACTTCACAGGGTATATTGGATCATCTGAAGTGAACCGCATTCAGGTAGATCCAGGGTCCGCGTTGAGCATCATGCCTCGCCGGGTCATGCAACATCTGGGCATTCCTACTCATCGTTTGAGCCCTACCCAGACAACTATCTATGGGTTCAATGCCAACAGGACCCGTCCGATGGGGAAGATTAAACTCAAATGCCAGATTGGAAGTTTAAAGTCGGAAGTGACATGCTACATCATTGATGCCGACACTTCCTACAACCTATTGCTGGGACGGCCGTGGATTCACCGCAACTCCATCGTTCCCTCTACTCTCCATCAAGTCATGAAATACATTGACGAGAATGGAAAGGTGCAGACGTTGATTGCCGAAAGGCATCCATTCAAAGGGGTCGAGAATTATTTCACAGACTCCTTACTGTACCAAGATCCCGGGGAGACGGATGAAGTCCCGCAATCGGAAGAACCAGACTCTGGCAATGAAGTCGATACTGAGCTGGAGGAAGATGAGTGTGTGTGGGAGCTAGATCCACCTGTAAAGAGCATTGATAAGCTCGATGTTGATAATACCACCAACGATGTAGGCGGTTGGTACATTAATGAAGAATTAGATTTAGCGTATTTTTCTGTGTTTGCTTCTGATTCAATACCGTCAGATACTAGCACTGATGTAGATGATGACCTCTGGTCGGCAATGGATGCTTTGACATCGTTGCATATACCAGTAAAATCATCCTTCGGGACATACCAAGATAATGGTAATGCGCAAGAATCTATATTTATGGTTCCAGCCAGACGGAAAGGCCAAAAACCAATTCTTTTTGGGCGAATCTCGTCTGAACCAACGCCCCGCGAAGAATCAGAAGGCGAGGAGGAATCCCCTCAGTTCGATCATTATGAACCAAAAGCGCTCAAAATGATGAAGTGCATGGGGTACGATCTAACCAACAGATCCGGGTTGAACTTCTGCAAAGGAAGGAGAACGCTACTTCGATCCTTTGTACCGAAAGGGAAAGCCCCCGATTATTATCATCGGACGCGCCGGGGGTTGGGCTATGTATCGACTCTGATCCCATCAGCCTCTGATTCTGGAGGGCCATCAGGTCATAATTACTCTTCAGGCACGTCATCGTGGGAGTCGGATGTCAGTGTCGGCAACATCTTCAGAGAACTTTCAGTGAACATAGTTTCAACAAGCCACCTGGAAGACGGAGATGAAGAAATGATCCAATCTGATACAGATCCTTAGATCAAACATTTAAATACTCTTTGGGATACCCGCTTTGAACAGCGCGAGCCACCCACAGAAGACAAGGTTGTTCAAGTCAATCTAGGAGATGAGGCCAATCCTAAGCCCATCTTCATAAGTGACGGCCTGTCACCTTCGAAGAAGAAGGATCTAATATCTCTTGTATAAGAGTATATAGACGTCTTCGCCTGGAATTACGAGGACATGCCTGGACTTGATCCTCAAGTGGCTATGCACCGCCTCAACATCAATCCGGACGCAAAACCTGTCAAACAACAGCAGCGACGGTTCCGTCCAGAAATAATGGAGGCAATTCAATCAGAAGTCAGAAAACTTATTGATTCTGGCTTCATCAGGGAAGAACAACATCCCGACTGGGTAGCCAACATTGTCCCAGTTGCCAAGAAGAACGGGAAGATCCAGATCTGCATCGACTTCCGTGATCTAAACGATACTTGCCCCAAAGACGAATTCCCACTGCCAATCACAGATGTCATGATTGACAATACTTGTGGATTCGAACGAATGTCCTTCATGGATGGATTCTCAGGATACAATCAAATTAAAATGTATCCTGACGACGAAAAGCACACCTCCTTCAGGACACCATTGGGGGTCTACTGCTATACCGTCATGCCCTTCGGACTGAAGAATGCGGGGGCAACATATCAAAGGGCCATGAACGCCATTTTCCAGCAGCAAATGCGCAAAACGGTGGAATGTTATGTTGATGATATTACGGTGAAAAGTCGCGCTAAGGGTGATCACATAGCTGACCTGAAGGTGGTTTTTGACATCATGCGAGCTCATCAGTTGAAGATGAACCCAACCAAATCCTTCCTGGGGGTGGCTAGTGGCAAATTCTTAGGATTTGTTGTAACCTCCACAGGAATTCATCTGGACCCGGAAAAGGTTCGCGCTATCCAGGAGATGCAACCTCCGAGAAATCTCAAGGAACTCAGGGGATTGCAAGGACGATTGGCGTACATCCGTAAGTTCATCTCAAACCTCTTCGGAAGATGCCAACCCTTCACTAAGCTAATAAAGAAGGGTGTCTCGTTGATTAAGACGAGAAAGGTGTATGTAAATGTGGAGGAAAAAAGTATTGTTAGCACACAATGTATATTCAAATGAAAGAGAGTTAAGGTTTAGAAACAACCTCTCGTGCTTAGATTACTCCACAAATGTATGAAAGATGATTAATATACCCTTTCTTATCTCCGTTATAGCATAGAGTTATACCGAGTCGATTCTCAGGGAGAGCTAGCGATGGAAGCGTTACGGTCTGTAGTGAAGAAAGTAAACGAAGTGTCTTCTTTGTTCTTAAAAGAATAAAACAATCATGGAAAAGAGTATGAAAGAAGTGGTGGCTTCGTGCATGATGGAAAAGGAAAAGAAATCAAGAATGAAGATGAAGAAAACCATGACTAGCTAACTAACTTGCTAACTTACTAATCTCCTTGATAGTGATGCTTGCCTCATGTTGATTCATCGGCATAGATTTTCTTGCGTGTTGACCTAATTACTTTCTCACTTGGATGACGGGGGGTTTTACCCATCGGAGAAGAGAAGACCATCCAACTTGCAAGATGAACTTAAGCAATCACTCATGAGTTAGAAGTTAAGCAAGATTAGTGTTAGCTAGTACATGTAGAAAAGTTAGCTATAAGCCATTAAAAGAAAATAAAAGCAAGCATGAAGTAAAATTGCAAAATAAAAACATGAATTAAAGAAAGCAAGTAATACTAGAATTTGCTCAAGTAGAGTTGAAGAGAATGGATCAATCCTTGCTCCACAAGTGTCACCCTTGCTTACACAAGCTCTCTCTCTCTTACAATCTCTCTCTTGCAAAGATCTAGGGAAGAAGAGGAAGGAGAACTAAAACCTAAAGAAAAACCTAAGAAAATACATGCAACTAATCTCTAATCTCCTTCTCTTGCTGTTCAGTTTTTGCTCGCAGGTCCAGGTGCAGTATTTATAGGCCTCAGAAGAACTCTCCAGAAGACGAACAGGTGGCCAGAATCTGGGGCTCAACGGCCCTAGATTTGCGGCAAATTGGCGGGAAAATCCCGGATTTTGCGGCAATATCTCAACCGTTTGGCAACAACTTTCTGTTGTGAGTTGGTTGCGAGGTTGTTATCCACGTGGCCTTCTAGAATCTTGAGTTGTTACGCGGATCTCTCTGGATTCTGATTTCAAATTTGGGCTTTATCTTGGGCTTGGAATTAATTTCTTTAATTATTGCTAATTAAAGTGATTATTGGGCTTTCTCCCATTTCAGTTGTGGACCTGTAAAAATATAGAGAAGATGAGTAAAAATCATATATTTATTTGCAATATGCATGGGGATTATGTGGTAAAATATGTAATATTGTGTATCAATCACTCGTTCATTTGGGACGACGCTTGTCAACAAGCATTTGAGGAAATCAAGCAATACCTCACCCAACCACCAGTCCTTGCAGCTCCGATATTCGGAGAACCTTTCCTGGTATACGTCCGGGCAATGGATCATTCTTTGGGAGCTCTACTAGCTCAGCATGATGACCATGGATGTGAGCAAGCGATCTATTATCTGAGTAGAACAATGATCGGAGCCGAACATCAGTACAACCCGATCGAGAAGGAATGTTTGGCACTGGTGTTCGCCATTCAGAAAATGTGACACTACCTGGCGGGCCAAACCATAAATGTCATATCAAAAGTCAACCCCTTGAGGTTACTCATGACAAAACCTTCATCGCTAAATGGCCGACTGGCAAAATGGGCCATATTGTGTAACGCCCCGATCCCGGCGGATACGGGGTCGTCACTGCAACGTATATACGTAAGTCCGAAGTACCTTCCCGTATATACGCTAAGCATCAGTACAGACAAGAATCAGAGTACGGAAGTAAGTGGTGCATTATACATTCCAACACATATATACAATTACAGAGTTATCACCAGAAGTGATCCAATATTACAATAATATTATATCACTGATATGCGCAAATGCGAGAATACAAGGAAATATACAAGTATGAACAGTATGAAAGGCACTCACGTGTTTAAAAGAAAACTCGAGAGACTCACAAGGGGGCCTGGAAGGATGGAGCTCTGGATGATCGGCTGGGGATCCACGCTACCGCTGCGCCACTCTGATCCGCAAGGGGGAGAATCTACACGCTCCAAGCTCCAAGACCTGGACGTGAGAATCCAGGGGAGTCAGTGAAACTCCCCAGGCGAGTATGATACAAAAGCCAGGTGGCGAGCCAGGGTGAGCATAAGTGTGTATCAAGTACAGGAGACAGGAGGGTTAGAACACAAATATAGCAGGTAGGAACAGGTGAAACATAATCATCATAAAACTTGGAAATCCGAGGTAAATCCAATCATAAGCAAGACTGACTGTGTACGCTTAGGTCACGGTCCCATGAGACTAGTACATCGAAGGAATAATCCAAACAAGGAAACCCTCATCTATATACCTTTATCTCATACCACCGAAATCCAAGCGTATAGAATCAGAGTTGCAAGGTGGTCATAACATAATACTCATAAAACAGGAAATCCGATATAAAGTCCGGAACAAGTAATTATGGTAAGGCACATCACAGATTCATAGCCGTTTAAGTTGCAGGCTTTAGTATGCGTCCCATTCCACATACCTCCACTTACAACTTAAAGAGCCGGTTATTATGACACTTTATTATTACTCGTCTTACCCTGATATCTAGCTATGTGAACTAGCGTCCCAACGCACATAGATCCATATCCGAGTAAAACAAGGTTGTTATTGGAAACCAGCGGGGTATCAACGAACTATGTTTACAGTGGGTCCCGTACATACCCGGGACCACGGCCCAGGATTGTTCCGTTGCATGGAAACGGAAACCAGCCGCAAGGCTAACAGGAGGGACTTATGTATGCCCTTATCATGATGGTACCAGTAATGAGGGAGCCAGCTCTCCCCTCGGTCCCCTGGAGGCCCACAGGTCAGACCGGAACATGTAGTTGCACAACATTCCTAAAAGCCACTGTAAACACGAACACATATTGATATCCGCATGTTTCCCCCGACCCAATACAAGTTGGTCCTTTTTAGGATTCATTAGTTTAATTATCACTTTACGGGAATAACAGGAAATGGACATGATCAGGAATCAGGAGTACATACGTACTATATAGTCAGGTCACTGCATATAAAGCAGGAATACAAGTCACTGATCATGATACAGGATAATAAAGTAAAGTTCCCGTAAAGGTGATAATCACAAGTCTAGTTATCATGCTGGGTGTCAAGTGATAGCATGACAGGGTGATGATATTTAATAAACAACCAAGCATATCAAAGGATTGATAATAGTCGGGTTAAGTCATGGCAAGAGATTGATAATAGTCAGGGCAAGTCATAGCATAACTAAAGGGTCTTGTCAAATAGTAGCATGGCAGGTGGTCAGGTGATAACACACTAGATGGTCAGGTGATATACATGTGTTAAATAAAAGCATGCAACTGACTAGTCTGAGGTAATAGTATGGCAAGGTAACATAAAAGTAACCCAAAATACAACGACCACGAAGGGTCGGCCACGCATAGTATAAAACAGTAAAAGATATAGAACATGAAATAAAATACATGGAGACTAGAACGAGAATATTTGCATAATCAATGAAATAGGGAGCAAGAGGGTAGCGAGCGAGAACACTCGCCTGAATCACCAGAAACGCCGAAAGGTCCGAAATCCACGGAATTCGGGATGCGCCATAATATATGATATAAATATGTAGAGTGAAGAGGAGAGAGAAAGAGAGAAGGGAAGATGATGTTTGTCAAGAGACAAGTCAAGTAGTACCAATATGTGATGTAAGACTCAAGGATATGGTTCATATTCAAGAAAGAAATCAACTATAACAGACAGCCAAAGTTAGTCGACTAGGTGGAAAGAGTAGTCGACTAATAAAGGGGTTAGTCGACTAACAGTCTGGTATAGTCGACTAAAACTGGGTTCCAGAGAGTTGGGTTCTGGTTTCAGGAAAAGTTAGTCGACTAGGTGGAAAGGGTAGTCGACTAACAGACATCTCAAGTCGACTAACAGTCATGTCAAGTCGACTAATACTGAGTAACAGAGAGTTGGGTTTCTGATTCAGGAAAGGTTAGTCGACTAGGGTCAAGGGAGTAGTCGACTAATAGAGGTTTCTAGTCGACTAATAAATAACCTAAGTCGACTAAAACTGTGTTCTAGAAAAGGTTACGTTTCAACTAAGGGTTTCAAGTCGACTAGTCCTTAGGTCAAGTCGACTAATCGGCTGGAAACAGCACCCAGAACAGATTTGTGATGGTTTTGTTTGATGATCTAAAAATATGATTTTGATGGCACAAATATACATGAATTGCAAACAAAAGTATACTAGGAATTAGCCAAGTCTTGATGAGTAGAAATACTCACCAAAAGGAGTGGTTGATGATGGAGTGATGGTGGTGGTGATGGAAGTTGATGATGAAGAAGAAAGTGGAGGTTGGAGGTTTTGTTGTTGGTGTTGGTGAGAAGAAGTGGTGGCCGGACTTCGGGGGTCTCTCGCCGGAGTCGTGGTGGCCGGAGGCGCCGGTGGAGGTGGTGGAGGTGAAGGAGATGTTGGAGGTTAGGGTTTTGGTGAAGAGAAGAAAGAGAAAGATGAAGTGAAAAATGAATAAAGAAAGGAGAAGGAAAAGTATTTATAGGTTTTAGATTTTGTGAAGGAGGTGCAAATAAGATAGAAGATAGGGGGGTTTTTGTAATTAGGGAGGTGAGGTGTCTCTCCTAGCCACACTTGGCTGGCCATGGAAGAGAGAGAAAAGAGGGCATTCAATGAGGAAGTTGGTGGAAGTGTGTGGAGGAAAATGGAATTTTGGAATTGTTGGAATTTTGGAAAATGGAGTTCTTGTGGATTGTGGAGGAAGGAAAGAAAGAAAATAGGAAAAGGAAAAGAAAATGGAAAAGGGAAATTATTCTCTTGGAAGAGAAAATGAAAAATAATGAAAGTGGCGGATTCCCGGGATTCGGTTGCGGATGCGGAAATCTTTCGGGAAAATACCGGAATCGTCCGAAATTCAAGTATCTCGGAACGACCCGAAACAATTATCAAAAATCAAGAATATTAATCTAAGAATTATAGTGAAATCCGTTTTAAGAAATACATTACAGTTTTAAAACTAAAAATCCCGGAATCAGCTAGCTACCGACTCCGGTGGAATTTTCATAAATTCATAAAATTCCCAGAAAAAGTATTTAGGTAGAAAATATGATTTTAAGAAATAATGTCTAAAGGTACTTGTAGAAATTCTAAACCGTTTGTAAACAAAAAATTCGGGAATCGGTCAGCAGCACTGGCCGACACCGGTTTTGAAGATATTTAATTAAATTCAGGAAAATTCCAGAAAATCATATAAAATCTAAAATATAGGAAAATAATATTTGAAACTGAAATCGGTCAAATCAGAATACGGAAAGACCAAATTGAATAATATACTATAATCGGGTCCCTGGTTCAGACTGGGGCTGACTCCGAGACCGGGGATCCGGATCTAAGACAAAATAATCATATAAACAATTCATAATACAAAATAAGTACAGAAGGTAAATCGAAAAATACGATCAAAAATCTGAATACGCAACTAAGTACGTATTCCGGGAGCGGGGTGTTACATACCATCCACCTTACAAAAAATTGCGTCCTCGCAATTTCGGTAAGGGGTAAAATGAACACAAAGAGGACATGGGTGGAATTTATACCAATTAAGATATGAAGCATTATAGGTAGGGCTCTCAAGTCGACTGAACAATAATCATCCTCCGCACTTCCGGCTGTATAAATCTTTAGAATTCCAGTTGTACTGCATCTTTGATAGCCCTCCGAGAATAAGCCAGAATACTGAAGATAAAGGAAATCCTGATAGTCCTGAGCATAATAATAAAGAAGACCGATAATTAAGAATCCCGAATACCAGGCACCAATCACTCTGAAAGAATATCCGTAGAGAATTCCGACTGCTGACTTCTGAAAGATAGCCAGATCTGGATCAATCTGGAGAATACCAAGCTTCATAGAATTCGCCGAAGAGGTCACATAATAGCTTCATTCTGAACCAGCCACTACCTCTCTAGTCTAATCATATCTTAAGTTGGCATAAAGGCTTCATAAAACCAAAACAGGGAAAGGATAGAAGGATTAGGAATCAAAGGAAGGATGGCCAAGAAATAGATAACTCTGCACTTGTAGTTGGAATGTATAACCAAGACTCAAGTATTCCAGTTGCAAATTTCATTACCATTAATTTGCCCTCTGGACGTACTGAGGAAGTTAGAGCCTAAGCTCTGATACCATCCTGTAACGCCCCGATCCCGGCGGATACGGGGTCGTCACTGCAACGTATATACGTAAGTCCGAAGTACCTTCCCGTATATACGCTAAGCATCAGTACAGACAAGAATCAGAGTACGGAAGTAAGTGGTGCATTATACATTCCAACACATATATACAATTACAGAGTTATCACCAGAAGTGATCCAATATTACAATAATATTATATCACTGATATGCGCAAATGCGAGAATACAAGGAAATATACAAGTATGAACAGTATGAAAGGCACTCACGAGTTTAAAAGAAAAACTCGAGAGACTCACAAGGGGGCCTGGAAGGATGGAGCTCTGGATGATCGGCTGGGGATCCACGCTACCGCTGCGCCACTCTGATCCGCAAGGGGGAGAATCTACACGCTCCAAGCTCCAAGACCTGGACGTGAGAATCCAGGGGAGTCAGTGAAACTCCCCAGGCGAGTATGATACAAAAGCCAGGTGGCGAGCCAGGGTGAGCATAAGTGTGTATCAAGTACAGGAGACAGGAGGGTTAGAACACAAATATAGCAGGTAGGAACAGGTGAAACATAATCATCATAAAACTTGGAAATCCGAGGTAAATCCAATCATAAGCAAGACTGACTGTGTACGCTTAGGTCACGGTCCCATGAGACTAGTACATCGAAGGAATAATCCAAACAAGGAAACCCTCATCTATATACCTTTATCTCATACCACCGAAATCCAAGCGTATAGAATCAGAGTTGCAAGGTGGTCATAACATAATACTCATAAAACAGGAAATCCGATATAAAGTCCGGAACAAGTAATTATGGTAAGGCACATCACAGATTCATAGCCGTTTAAGTTGCAGGCTTTAGTATGCGTCCCATTCCACATACCTCCACTTACAACTTAAAGAGCCGGTTATTATGACACTTTATTATTACTCGTCTTACCCTGATATCTAGCTATGTGAACTAGCGTCCCAACGCACATAGATCCATATCCGAGTAAAACAAGGTTGTTATTGGAAACCAGCGGGGGTATCAACGAACTATGTTTACAGTGGGTCCCGTACATACCCGGGACCACGGCCCAGGATTGTTCCGTTGCATGGAAACGGAAACCAGCCGCAAGGCTAACAGGAGGGACTTATGTATGCCCTTATCATGATGGTACCAGTAATGAGGGAGCCAGCTCTCCCCTCGGTCCCCTGGAGGCCCACAGGTCAGACCGGAACATGTAGTTGCACAACATTCCTAAAAGCCACTGTAAACACGAACACATATTGATATCCGCATGTTTCCCCCGACCCAATACAAGTTGGTCCTTTTTAGGATTCATTAGTTTAATTATCACTTTACGGGAATAACAGGAAATGGACATGATCAGGAATCAGGAGTACATACGTACTATATAGTCAGGTCACTGCATATAAAGCAGGAATACAAGTCACTGATCATGATACAGGATAATAAAGTAAAGTTCCCGTAAAGGTGATAATCACAAGTCTAGTTATCATGCTGGGTGTCAAGTGATAGCATGACAGGGTGATGATATTTAATAAACAACCAAGCATATCAAAGGATTGATAATAGTCGGGTTAAGTCATGGCAAGAGATTGATAATAGTCAGGGCAAGTCATAGCATAACTAAAGGGTCTTGTCAAATAGTAGCATGGCAGGTGGTCAGGTGATAACACACTAGATGGTCAGGTGATATACATGTGTTAAATAAAAGCATGCAACTGACTAGTCTGAGGTAATGGTATGGCAAGGTAACATAAAAGTAACCCAAAATACAACGACCACGAAGGGTCGGCCACGCATAGTATAAAACAGTAAAAGATATAGAACATGAAATAAAATACATGGAGACTAGAACGAGAATATTTGCATAATCAATGAAATAGGGAGCAAGAGGGTAGCGAGCGAGAACACTCGCCTGAATCACCAGAAACGCCGAAAGGTCCGAAATCCACGGAATTCGGGATGCGCCATAATATATGATATAAATATGTAGAGTGAAGAGGAGAGAGAAAGAGAGAAGGGAAGATGATGTTTGTCAAGAGACAAGTCAAGTAGTACCAATATGTGATGTAAGACTCAAGGATATGGTTCATATTCAAGAAAGAAATCAACTATAACAGACAGCCAAAGTTAGTCGACTAGGTGGAAAGAGTAGTCGACTAATAAAGGGGTTAGTCGACTAAAAGTCTGGTATAGTCGACTAAAACTGGGTTCCAGAGAGTTGGGTTCTGGTTTCAGGAAAAGTTAGTCGACTAGGTGGAAAGGGTAGTCGACTAACAGACATCTCAAGTCGACTAACAGTCATGTCAAGTCGACTAATACTGAGTAACAGAGAGTTGGGTTTCTGATTCAGGAAAGGTTAGTCGACTAGGGTCAAGGGAGTAGTCGACTAATAGAGGTTTCTAGTCGACTAATAAATAACCTAAGTCGACTAAAACTGTGTTCTAGAAAAGGTTACGTTTCAACTAAGGGTTTCAAGTCGACTAGTCCTTAGGTCAAGTCGACTAATCGACTGGAAACAGCACCCAGAACAGATTTGTGATGGTTTTGTTTGATGATCTAAAAATATGATTTTGATGGCACAAATATACATGAATTGCAAACAAAAGTATACTAGGAATTAGCCAAGTCTTGATGAGTAGAAATACTCACCAAAGGAGTGGTTGATGATGGAGTGATGGTGGTGGTGATGGAAGTTGATGATGAAGAAGAAAGTGGAGGTTGGAGGTTTTGTTGTTGGTGTTGGTGAGAAGAAGTGGTGGCCGGACTTCGGGGGTCTCTCGCCGGAGTCGTGGTGGCCGGAGGCGCCGGTGGAGGTGGTGGAGGTGAAGGAGATGTTGGAGGTTAGGGTTTTGGTGAAGAGAAGAAAGAGAAAGATGAAGTGAAAAATGAATAAAGAAGGAGAAGGAAAAGTATTTATAGGTTTTAGATTTTGTGAAGGAGGTGCAAATAAGATAGAAGAGAGGGGGTTTTTGTAATTAGGGGAGGTGAGGTGTCTCTCCTAGCCACACTTGGCTGGCCATGGAAGAGAGAGAAAAAGAGGGCATTCAATGAGGAAGTTGGTGGAAGTGTGTGGAGGAAAATGGAATTTTGGAATTGTTGGAATTTTGGAAAATGGAGTTCTTGTGGATTGTGGAGGAAGGAAAGAAAGAAAATAGGAAAAGGAAAAGAAAATGGAAAAGGGAAATTATTCTCTTGGAAGAGAAAATGAAAAATAATGAAAGTGGCGGATTCCCGGGATTCGGTTGCGGATGCGGAAATCTTTCGGGAAAATACCGGAATCGTCCGAAATTCAAGTATCTCGGAACGACCCGAAACAATTATCAAAAATCAAGAATATTAATCTAAGAATTATAGTGAAATCCGTTTTAAGAAATACATTACAGTTTTAAAACTAAAAATCCCGGAATCAGCTAGCTACCGACTCCGGTGGAATTTTCATAAATTCATAAAATTCCCAGAAAAAGTATTTAGGTAGAAAATATGATTTTAAGAAATAATGTCTAAAGGTACTTGTAGAAATTCTAAACCGTTTGTAAACAAAAAATCCGGGAATCGGTCAGCAGCACTGGCCGACACCGGTTTTGAAGATATTGAATTAAATTCAGGAAAATTCCAGAAAATCATATAAAATCTAAAATATAGGAAAATAATATTTGAAACTGAAATCGGTCAAATCAGAATACCGGAAAGACCAATTGAATAATATACTATAATCGGGTCCCTGGTTCAGACTGGGGCTGACTCCGAGACCGGGGATCCGGATCTAAGACAAAATAATCATATAAACAATTCATAATACAAAATAAGTACAGAAGGTAAATCGAAAAATACGATCAAAAATCTGAATACGCAACTAAGTACGTATTCCGAGAGCGGGGTGTTACATACCATCCACCTTACAAAAAATTGCGTCCTCACAATTTCGGTAAGGGGTAAAATGAACACAAAGAGGACATGGGTGGAATTTATACCAATTAAGATATGAAGCATTATAGGTAGGGCTCTCAAGTCGACTGAACAATAATCATCCTCCGCACTTCCGGCTGTATAAATCTTTAGAATTCCAGTTGTACTGCATCTTTGATAGCCCTCCGAGAATAAGCCAGAATACTGAAGATAAAGGAAATCCTGATAGTCCTGAGCATAATAATAAAGAAGACCGATAATTAAGAATCCCGAATACCAGGCACCAATCACTCTGAAAGAATATCCGTAGAGAATTCCGACTGCTGACTTCTGAAAGATAGCCAGATCTGGATCAATCTGGAGAATACCAAGCTTCATAGAATTCGCCGAAGAGGTCACATAATAGCTTCATTCTGAACCAGCCACTACCTCTCTAGTCTAATCATATCTTAAGTTGGCATAAAGGCTTCATAAAACCAAAACAGGGAAAGGATAGAAGGATTAGGAATCAAAGGAAGGATGGCCAAGAAATAGATAACTCTGCACTTGTAGTTGGAATGTATAACCAAGACTCAAGTATTCCAGTTGCAAATTTCATTACCATTAATTTGCCCTCTGGACGTACTGAGGAAGTTAGAGCCTAAGCTCTGATACCATCCTGTAACGCCCCGATCCCGGCGGATACGGGGTCGTCACTGCAACGTATATACGTAAGTCCGAAGTACCTTCCCGTATATACGCTAAGCATCAGTACAGACAAGAATCAGAGTACGGAAGTAAGTGGTGCATTATACATTCCAACACATATATACAATTACAGAGTTATCACCAGAAGTGATCCAATATTACAATAATATTATATCACTGATATGCGCAAATGCGAGAATACAAGGAAATATACAAGTATGAACAGTATGAAAGGCACTCACGAGTTTAAAAGAAAAACTCGAGAGACTCACAAGGGGGCTGGAAGGATGGAGCTCTGGATGATCGGCTGGGGATCCACGCTACCGCTGCGCCACTCTGATCCGCAAGGGGGAGAATCTACACGCTCCAAGCTCCAAGACCTGGACGTGAGAATCCAGGGGAGTCAGTGAAACTCCCCAGGCGAGTATGATACAAAAGCCAGGTGGCGAGCCAGGGTGAGCATAAGTGTGTATCAAGTACAGGAGACAGGAGGGTTAGAACACAAATATAGCAGGTAGGAACAGGTGAAACATAATCATCATAAAACTTGGAAATCCGAGGTAAATCCAATCATAAGCAAGACTGACTGTGTACGCTTAGGTCACGGTCCCATGAGACTAGTACATCGAAGGAATAATCCAAACAAGGAAACCCTCATCTATATACCTTTATCTCATACCACCGAAATCCAAGCGTATAGAATCAGAGTTGCAAGGTGGTCATAACATAATACTCATAAAACAGGAAATCCGATATAAAGTCCGGAACAAGTAATTATGGTAAGGCACATCACAGATTCATAGCCGTTTAAGTTGCAGGCTTTAGTATGCGTCCCATTCCACATACCTCCACTTACAACTTAAAGAGCCGGTTATTATGACACTTTATTATTACTCGTCTTACCCTGATATCTAGCTATGTGAACTAGCGTCCCAACGCACATAGATCCATATCCGAGTAAAACAAGGTTGTTATTGGAAACCAGCGGGGGTATCAACGAACTATGTTTACAGTGGGTCCCGTACATACCCGGGACCACGGCCCAGGATTGTTCCGTTGCATGGAAACGGAAACCAGCCGCAAGGCTAACAGGAGGGACTTATGTATGCCCTTATCATGATGGTACCAGTAATGAGGGAGCCAGCTCTCCCCTCGGTCCCCTGGAGGCCCACAGGTCAGACCGGAACATGTAGTTGCACAACATTCCTAAAAGCCACTGTAAACACGAACACATATTGATATCCGCATGTTTCCCCCGACCCAATACAAGTTGGTCCTTTTTAGGATTCATTAGTTTAATTATCACTTTACGGGAATAACAGGAAATGGACATGATCAGGAATCAGGAGTACATACGTACTATATAGTCAGGTCACTGCATATAAA
Source organism: Agave tequilana (assembly GCA_038442645.1). Taxonomy (NCBI): domain Eukaryota; kingdom Viridiplantae; phylum Streptophyta; class Magnoliopsida; order Asparagales; family Asparagaceae; genus Agave; species Agave tequilana. Next base: position 141,787 of record JAVJIF010034370.1, read on the forward strand.
GCAGGAATACAAGTCACTGATCATGATACAGGATAATAAAGTAAAGTTCCCGTAAAGGTGATAATCACAAGTCTAGTTATCATGCTGGGTGTCAAGTGATAGCATGACAGGGTGATGATATTTAATAAACAACCAAGCATATCAAAGGATTGATAATAGTCGGGTTAAGTCATGGCAAGAGATTGATAATAGTCAGGGCAAGTCATAGCATAACTAAAGGGTCTTGTCAAATAGTAGCATGGCAGGTGGTCAGGTGATAACACACTAGATGGTCAGGTGATATACATGTGTTAAATAAAAGCATGCAACTGACTAGTCTGAGGTAATGGTATGGCAAGGTAACATAAAAGTAACCCAAAATACAACGACCACGAAGGGTCGGCCACGCATAGTATAAAACAGTAAAAGATATAGAACATGAAATAAAATACATGGAGACTAGAACGAGAATATTTGCATAATCAATGAAATAGGGAGCAAGAGGGTAGCGAGCGAGAACACTCGCCTGAATCACCAGAAACACCGAAAGGTCCAAAATCCACGGAATTCGGGATGCGCCATAATATATGATATAAATATGTAGAGTGAAGAGGAGAGAGAAAGAGAGAAGGGAAGATGATGTTTGTCAAGAGACAAGTCAAGTAGTACCAATATGTGATGTAAGACTCAAGGATATGGTTCATATTCAAGAAAGAAATCAACTATAACAGACAGCCAAAGTTAGTCGACTAGGTGGAAAGAGTAGTCGACTAATAAAGGGGTTAGTCGACTAACAGTCTGGTATAGTCGACTAAAACTGGGTTCCAGAGAGTTGGGTTCTGGTTTCAGGAAAAGTTAGTCGACTAGGTGGAAAGGGTAGTCGACTAACAGACATCTCAAGTCGACTAACAGTCATGTCAAGTCGACTAATACTGAGTAACAGAGAGTTGGGTTTCTGATTCAGGAAAGGTTAGTCGACTAGGGTCAAGGGAGTAGTCGACTAATAGAGGTTTCTAGTCGACTAATAAATAACCTAAGTCGACTAAAACTGTGTTCTAGAAAAGGTTACGTTTCAACTAAGGGTTTCAAGTCGACTAGTCCTTAGGTCAAGTCGACTAATCGACTGGAAACAGCACCCAGAACAGATTTGTGATGGTTTTGTTTGATGATCTAAAAATATGATTTTGATGGCACAAATATACATGAATTGCAAACAAAAGTATACTAGGAATTAGCCAAGTCTTGATGAGTAGAAATACTCACCAAAAGGAGTGGTTGATGATGGAGTGATGGTGGTGGTGATGGAAGTTGATGATGAAGAAGAAAGTGGAGGTTGGAGGTTTTGTTGTTGGTGTTGGTGAGAAGAAGTGGTGGCCGGACTTCGGGGGTCTCTCGCCGGAGTCGTGGTGGCCGGAGGCGCCGGTGGAGGTGGTGGAGGTGAAGGAGATGTTGGAGGTTAGGGTTTTGGTGAAGAGAAGAAAGAGAAAGATGAAGTGAAAAATGAATAAAGAAAGGAGAAGGAAAAGTATTTATAGGTTTTAGATTTTGTGAAGGAGGTGCAAATAAGATAGAAGAGATAGAAGAGAGGGGGGTTTTTGTAATTAGGGGAGGTGAGGTGTCTCTCCTAGCCACACTTGGCTGGCCATGGAAGAGAGAGAAAAAGAGGGCATTCAATGAGGAAGTTGGTGGAAGTGTGTGGAGGAAAATGGAATTTTGGAATTGTTGGAATTTTGGAAAATGGAGTTCTTGTGGATTGTGGAGGAAGGAAAGAAAGAAAATAGGAAAAGGAAAGAAAATGGAAAAGGAAATTATTCTCTTGGAAGAGAAAATGAAAAATAATGAAAGTGGCGGATTCTCGGGATTCGGTTGCGGATGCGGAAATCTTTCGGGAAAATACCGGAATCGTCCGAAATTCAAGTATCTCGGAACGACCCGAAACAATTATCAAAAATCAAGAATATTAATCTAAGATTATAGTGAAATCCGTTTTAAGAAATACATTACAGTTTTAAAACTAAAAATCCCGGAATCAGCTAGCTACCGACTCCGGTGGAATTTTCATAAATTCATAAAATTCCCAGAAAAAGTATTTAGGTAGAAAATATGATTTTAAGAAATAATGTCTAAAGGTACTTGTAGAAATTCTAAACCGTTTGTAAACAAAAAATCCGGGAATCGGTCAGCAGCACTGGCCGACACCGTTTTGAAGATATTGAATTAAATTCAGGAAAATTCCAGAAAATCATATAAAATCTAAAATATAGGAAAATAATATTTGAAACTGAAATCGGTCAAATCAGAATACCGGAAAGACCAAATTGAATAATATACTATAATCGGGTCCCTGGTTCAGACTGGGGCTGACTCCGAGACCGGGGATCCGGATCTAAGACAAAACAATCATATAAACAATTCATAATACAAAATAAGTACAGAAGGTAAATCGAAAAATACGATCAAAAATCTGAATACGCAACTAAGTACGTATTCCGGGAGCGGGGTGTTACATACCATCCACCTTACAAAAATTGCGTCCTCGCAATTTCGGTAAGGGGTAAAATGAACACAAAGAGGACATGGGTGGAATTTATACCAATTAAGATATGAAGCATTATAGGTAGGGCTCTCAAGTCGACTGAACAATAATCATCCTCCGCACTTCCGGCTGTATAAATCTTTAGAATTCCAGTTGTACTGCATCTTTGATAGCCCTCCGAGAATAAGCCAGAATACTGAAGATAAAGGAAATCCTGATAGTCCTGAGCATAATAATAAAGAAGACCGATAATTAAGAATCCCGAATACCAGGCACCAATCACTCTGAAAGAATATCCGTAGAGAATTCCGACTGCTGACTTCTGAAAGATAGCCAGATCTGGATCAATCTGGAGAATACCAAGCTTCATAGAATTCGCCGAAGAGGTCACATAATAGCTTCATTCTGAACCAGCCACTACCTCTCTAGTCTAATCATATCTTAAGTTGGCATAAAGGCTTCATAAAACCAAAACAGGGAAAGGATAGAAGGATTAGGAATCAAAGGAAGGATGGCCAAGAAATAGATAACTCTGCACTTGTAGTTGGAATGTATAACCAAGACTCAAGTATTCCAGTTGCAAATTTCATTACCATTAATTTGCCCTCTGGACGTACTGAGGAAGTTAGAGCCTAAGCTCTGATACCATCCTGTAACGCCCCGATCCCGGCGGATACGGGGTCGTCACTGCAACGTATATACGTAAGTCCGAAGTACCTTCCCGTATATACGCTAAGCATCAGTACAGACAAGAATCAGAGTACGGAAGTAAGTGGTGCATTATACATTCCAACACATATATACAATTACAGAGTTATCACCAGAAGTGATCCAATATTACAATAATATTATATCACTGATATGCGCAAATGCGAGAATACAAGGAATATACAAGTATGAACAGTATGAAAGGCACTCACGAGTTTAAAAGAAAAACTCGAGAGACTCACAAGGGGGCCTGGAAGGATGGAGCTCTGGATGATCGGCTGGGGATCCACGCTACCGCTGCGCCACTCTGATCCGCAAGGGGGAGAATCTACACGCTCCAAGCTCCAAGACCTGGACGTGAGAATCCAGGGGAGTCAGTGAAACTCCCCAGGCGAGTATGATACAAAAGCCAGGTGGCGAGCCAGGGTGAGCATAAGTGTGTATCAAGTACAGGAGACAGGAGGGTTAGAACACAAATATAGCAGGTAGGAACAGGTGAAACATAATCATCATAAAACTTGGAAATCCGAGGTAAATCCAATCATAAGCAAGACTGACTGTGTACGCTTAGGTCACGGTCCCATGAGACTAGTACATCGAAGGAATAATCCAAACAAGGAAACCCTCATCTATATACCTTTATCTCATACCACCGAAATCCAAGCGTATAGAATCAGAGTTGCAAGGTGGTCATAACATAATACTCATAAAACAGGAAATCCGATATAAAGTCCGGAACAAGTAATTATGGTAAGGCACATCACAGATTCATAGCCGTTTAAGTTGCAGGCTTTAGTATGCGTCCCATTCCACATACCTCCACTTACAACTTAAAGAGCCGGTTATTATGACACTTTATTATTACTCGTCTTACCCTGATATCTAGCTATGTGAACTAGCGTCCCAACGCACATAGATCCATATCCGAGTAAAACAAGGTTGTTATTGGAAACCAGCGGGGGTATCAACGAACTATGTTTACAGTGGGTCCCGTACATACCCGGGACCACGGCCCAGGATTGTTCCGTTGCATGGAAACGGAAACCAGCCGCAAGGCTAACAGGAGGGACTTATGTATGCCCTTATCATGATGGTACCAGTAATGAGGGAGCCAGCTCTCCCCTCGGTCCCCTGGAGGCCCACAGGTCAGACCGGAACATGTAGTTGCACAACATTCCTAAAAGCCACTGTAAACACGAACACATATTGATATCCGCATGTTTCCCCGACCCAATACAAGTTGGTCCTTTTTAGGATTCATTAGTTTAATTATCACTTTACGGGAATAACAGGAAATGGACATGATCAGGAATCAGGAGTACATACGTACTATATAGTCAGGTCACTGCATATAAAGCAGGAATACAAGTCACTGATCATGATACAGGATAATAAAGTAAAGTTCCCGTAAAGGTGATAATCACAAGTCTAGTTATCATGCTGGGTGTCAAGTGATAGCATGACAGGGTGATGATATTTAATAAACAACCAAGCATATCAAAGGATTGATAATAGTCGGGTTAAGTCATGGCAAGAGATTGATAATAGTCAGGGCAAGTCATAGCATAACTAAAGGGTCTTGTCAAATAGTAGCATGGCAGGTGGTCAGGTGATAACACACTAGATGGTCAGGTGATATACATGTGTTAAATAAAAGCATGCAACTGACTAGTCTGAGGTAATGGTATGGCAAGGTAACATAAAAGTAACCCAAAATACAACGACCACGAAGGGTCGGCCACGCATAGTATAAAACAGTAAAAGATATAGAACATGAAATAAAATACATGGAGACTAGAACGAGAATATTTGCATAATCAATGAAATAGGGAGCAAGAGGGTAGCGAACGAGAACACTCGCCTGAATCACCAGAAACGCCGAAAGGTCCGAAATCCACGGAATTCGGGATGCGCCATAATATATGATATAAATATGTAGAGTGAAGAGGAGAGAGAAAGAGAGAAGGGAAGATGATGTTTGTCAAGAGACAAGTCAAGTAGTACCAATATGTGATGTAAGACTCAAGGATATGGTTCATATTCAAGAAAGAAATCAACTATAACAGACAGCCAAAGTTAGTCGACTAGGTGGAAAGAGTAGTCGACTAATAAAGGGGTTAGTCGACTAACAGTCTGGTATAGTCGACTAAAACTGGGTTCCAGAGAGTTGGGTTCTGGTTTCAGGAAAAGTTAGTCGACTAGGTGGAAAGGGTAGTCGACTAACAGACATCTCAAGTCGACTAACAGTCATGTCAAGTCGACTAATACTGAGTAACAGAGAGTTGGTTTCTGATTCAGGAAAGGTTAGTCGACTAGGGTCAAGGGAGTAGTCGACTAATAGAGGTTTCTAGTCGACTAATAAATAACCTAAGTCGACTAAAACTGTGTTCTAGAAAAGGTTACGTTTCAACTAAGGGTTTCAAGTCGACTAGTCCTTAGGTCAAGTCGACTAATCGACTGGAAACAGCACCCAGAACAGATTTGTGATGGTTTTGTTTGATGATCTAAAAATATGATTTTGATGGCACAAATATACATGAATTGTAAACAAAAGTATACTAGGAATTAGCCAAGTCTTGATGAGTAGAAATACTCACCAAAAGGAGTGGTTGATGATGGAGTGATGGTGGTGGTGATGGAAGTTGATGATGAAGAAGAAAGTGGAGGTTGGAGGTTTTGTTGTTGGTGTTGGTGAGAAGAAGTGGTGGCCGGACTTCGGGGATCTCTCGCCGGAGTCGTGGTGGCCGGAGGCGCCGGTGGAGGTGGTGGAGGTGAAGGAGATGTTGGAGGTTAGAGTTTTGGTGAAGAGAAGAAAGAGAAAGATGAAGTGAAAAATGAATAAAGAAAGGAGAAGGAAAAGTATTTATAGGTTTTAGATTTTGTGAAGGAGGTGTAAATAAGATAGAAGAGAGGGGGTTTTTGTAATTAGGGGAGGTGAGGTGTCTCTCCTAGCCACACTTGGCTGGCCATGGAAGAGAGAGAAAAAGAGGGCATTCAATGGGAAGTTGGTGGAAGTGTGTGGAGGAAAATGGAATTTTGGAATTGTTGAAATTTTGGAAAATGGAGTTCTTGTGGATTGTGGAGGAAGGAAAGAAAGAAAATAGGAAAAGGAAAAGAAAATGGAAAAGGGAAATTATTCTCTTGGAAGAGAAAATGAAAAATATTGAAAGTGGCGGATTCCCGGGATTCGGTTGCGGATGCGGAAATCTTTCGGGAAAATACCGGAATCGTCCGAAATTCAAGTATCTCGGAACGACCCAAAACAATTATCAAAAATCAAGAATATTAATCTAAGAATTATAGTGAAATCCGTTTTAAGAAATACATTACAGTTTTAAAACTAAAAATCCCGGAATCAGCTAGCTACCGACTCCGGTGGAATTTTCATAAATTCATAAAATTCCCAGAAAAAGTATTTAGGTAGAAAATATGATTTTAAGAAATAATGTCTAAAGGTACTTGTAGAAATTCTAAACCGTTTGTAAACAAAAAATCCGGGAATCGGTCAGCAGCACTGGCCGACACCGGTTTTGAAGATATTTAATTAAATTCAGAAAAATTCTAGAAAATCATATAAAATCTAAAATATAGGAAAATAATATTTGAAACTAAAATCGGTCAAATCAGAATACCGGAAAGACCAAATTGAATAATATACTATAATCGGGTCCCTGGTTCAGACTGGGGCTGACTCCGAGACCGGGGATCCGGATCTAAGACAAAACAATCATATAAACAATTCATAATACAAAATAAGTACAGAAGGTAAATCGAAAAATACGATCAAAATCTGAATACGCAACTAAGTACGTATTCCGGGAGCGGGGTGTTACATATTGTTATCTCAATATGAAATGCACTTTTTACCCCAGAAGGCCATTAAAGGACAAGCGGTGGCGGATTTCCTGGCTGAGCATCCAGATCCGAGGGCAACTAAACTTTACGACGATCTCCCAGATGAGGTCGCTGAAGCCTGCCTAACTCAGACATCGTTCGAAAGTCAAGTGTGGCAACTCTTCTTTGACGGTGCATCCAGAACAAGCCCAAAAGGACACATCGTAGCGGGGGTAGGAGTAGTACTCGTCTCGCCACAGAACTATGTGATTCCTTGAGCTGTCTCGCTAACTGAGCCTTGCTCCAACAATGTAGCAGAATACAACGCTCTTTTGATTGGGATGCAGCTCGTCGATGAGATTGGCGTTAAAAATCTCGAGGCATACGGTGACTCCAAACTCATTGTTAGCTAAGTTCGCGGGGAGTACGAAGTCAGACATGAGGACCTAGTACCCTACTACAACGCAACTATCCACATGGCCGAGAGGTTCACAAACTTCTACATCGATCATGTACCGCGTAGGCAAAATGTGCATGCAGATGCACAGGCGTCCCTCGCGGCCTCCTTAGCTCTTCCAGCTGGAGCAATGGAGAAGGTATTCGTCTACAGCCACGACCTGTATTGCCCGAGAACTGCCCTCGAAGACTATCAGGAGTCAAAGGGAGAGTATCAAGGCAAAGAAGCACTGGAATTGTCAACCGGGCTAGAGCTTAAAGACTGGCGATTCCCCTATATCGACTATGTCTTGTATGGCATCCTGCCTGAGGACGCCAAGGAAGCGGCTGCCATTCGAAGGAAAGCCCCTAAATTTTACTACAATGTGATTACACGAACATTGTATCGTCGATCGCATGACGGGGTCTTGCTCCAGTGCCTCTCACCAAAGGAGGCCCAAGAGGTATTGAAAGAAGCCCACGATGGTATGTGTGGAGCCCATCAACCTGGCCCAAAACTGGCACATCAACTCCAAAGACTGGGTTACTACTGGCCCAAGATGATTGCCGATGCCATCACTTATGCCAAAAGATGTCACGCCTGCCAAGTGCACGGCGATTTCATCCATCAAGCACCAGGGTACCTCCACTCCACGACCTCTACCTGGCCATTTGAAATGTAGGGGATGGATGTGGTTGGTCCTATCAGCCCACCATCATCAAAGGGACATCGGTTTGTTTTGGCAATAACCGATTATTTCTCTAAATGGGTCGAAACTATTCCTCTGAAGGAGGTAAAATCGTCTGACGTGATCAAGTTCGTGAAACATCACGTTATTTACCGTTTCGGTGTACCTCGGCGAATTGTCCATGACAATGGACCCCAGTTCATCAGCCAGGCGTTCCAGAGATTCTGCGCTAAGTTCAGAATCCAGAGTGTGTCCTCGACGGCATACTATCCTGCCGCTAACGGCCTCGCAGAAGCTTTCAACAAGACTATTGGCAAGCTTCTCAAGAAGTTCGTTTCGAAAAGTCAACGAGACTGGGACGATAAGCTAGGTGAATGCTTATGGGCCTATCGCACAACTGTGCGAACCCCAACTAAAGCCACGCCATTTTCTTTGGTATATGGATGTGAAGCCGTACTTCCACTGGAAATCCAAATTCCATCTCTACGCGTCGCCTTGACAGCGGAGATGACAACCGAGGAGAAGCATCGACAGCGACTCCAGGAATTGGAGGCCTTAGACGATAAGCGTTTGCAGGCCCAACAACAAATCGAGCTTTACCAAGCTCGAATTATCAAAGCCTCAACAAGAAAGTTAAGGTGCGGACTTTCAGGAAAGGCGATCTTGTCTTAGCCTTCAGAAGACCCATGGTGATGACGCACAAGACAAAAGAAAAATTCCAACCCAAATGGGAAGGACCGTTTGTGGTAGAGTCAGTCTACTCGAATGGATCATATCACCTCATAACCTCGAATGGCGATACATTCATGATGCCTATCAATGGCAGGTTCTTGAAGAAATACTATCCTTAAATGGTATTCTTCCGCTGATCAAGTTAAAAGTACACCTCTGATCAAACATCCGACGCCTCCGACGGCTAAGGATAGAGGAAAAATGTTGGCTTCTAAGCCCAACATAAGTCTTCGACAACTCATCATGCTGAAGGGAATAGCATGGCTAGCCCAACTCAAACGGTAGTTGGTAAAGGCACCTCAAATCCGTTAATAGCTGAGGATTTGCTAAAAATCCTAAGTGGCCTTGGCTCCACTCTTTCCTCCAAAATCCCTTACCAATTCTCACCCACAGAATGGTAGGTCTACCAAATACAATCATTACCAAGTTAACACTATACCTCTGGCACTCCAAATTTCACCTGTCAGTTCTCATCAATAGAATGACAGGTCCTCAAACCGTTTTTTGGCACGAGCCAATTCTTGTCAAGTTAATATCACACCTCTGACAAAATTACTGTTTAAGTTAAAATTATACTTCTAAACAGTACACCAAGCTTCTGTCAAGTTAATATTACACCTCTGACAGTCACTTTCCTTCAGACTTCCGTATTGAAACTGAAACGAATGATGCTAAGTTAACACTACACCTCTAGCATCTAAGTCATTGCTAAGTTCAACAATACACCTATGGCCATGACTTTTCCTCGACTTCCTTATCCAAGCCGAGATGACCAATGCTAAGTTCCACATTATACCTCTAGCATTACCCTCACTGTCAAGTTAAACATCACACCTATGTCAGTGACACTCTCAGTTTTCCCAAAACAAAACTGAAATACTTTTGAGTCAAGTTAATATTACACCTCTGACTCACATCCTTGTCAAGTTAACATCACACTTCTGACAGGACTACATTCAACCCGTTAAGTTAATATCACACTCTAACGGTAAAAACCTTCTTAGATTCCCCATGAGTCTAGATTCACTTGCTATTCTCTTCAATAGAATAACAAGTCTACCTAAAAACATTGTTAGGTTAACACTACACCATTGACAGTGTTTCCATCAACTCCCCGGCTGAACTTAATCAAGTTGATCCCAAACCCTTGATAAAAGTTCACCATCCCTGGGGGTACGTGTTCCACCTGTCACTTTTCTTATAAAGTGGCTGGTCCACCAAACATTATTTCATCTCTGTCAAGTTAATATTACACCTCTGACAGTATTGTGAAAGTTCCTGAAATAGGATCTTTCCCTACAAAATTTGACTTATTAAGATTATCATCATAATTTTGACGAAGTCAAAGATCTTCTGCTTCTATGCGTCTAACTGAAGACAAAAGGTTCAAGACAATAGAAAGAGGCAGAAAGAAAAATGTCACTTTTATTTATATCCAGGCATATGAAAGTGATACAAAACGCTCTCTTATACAATAAGATTGAGTATTACAATTAAGGAGTACAAAGAAGTCCCTCTCTCTCTCAGAGGCCGTACTCACTCCTTGAAGCCGCATCTGATTCTAAGTGCACGATGTTTGAAAAAGCGCCAAACTGTGGCGACAATTGGAGCCGATTGCACTATGGTGCATGACGTAAAAATCGAAAGAGCCCTAGCTGACTAAGCTAAGAGCAATAGTGTTCTTGAGGTCCGGTGACAGCAGAAAACCATGCAACCCTTCGTTCATGAGCATCTCTTTCGCCAGAAGGCCATCCAACAAACATGGAGTGTCCTTGATGTCACTTCTGGGGTAAGAGAGGAAGGGGATGCTATCTGCTACTATATCCACCGTAACCCCCTCGCCGCCATACCCACTGTGACCGTGACCAGCCCGCAAGCATGACTGGTGCATCGCGTCCAATGAGATCTTGACGAGGGTTATGTCCCCGTCAGGGATCGTGATTTCTTCCCTTGTGGACGACGGAGACTATGATTTCTTCCCTTGTGGACGAACATCGAACAAGTTCGCTGGCCGATATATTCTCCCACGGGCCCAACAAACATAAAAAAGGATGATCAAGCTTACCTGCATGAAGCAAACAAAAATTAGACAATTCAGAGCTTAGTATACTTCGACAGAAGAAAACTAAGTCACAAACGCGGTTATTGCTGAAGACTGCAGACGCGGGAATGACCCGCACGCTGAGCCAAATTACTGCAACAACAGAAACAGACGCGAGCAAGACTGTGATACACACAGAATTCAAACGCGACCTAATTCCACATCCGCGTCTAAGATACAAGGCGCGCAGAAAATCAGACGCCACAAAAATTGTCATCTCTCTGTTGGAGGAACAGGAGTTGCAAAAGTTCAGGCCTGAAACCTTCGACCCGAGTTGGAATTCATCCAAGTCAGTGGCCTTAAAACGCGAGCTTCATGAGCAAAGCCAGCGCCAAGTGCCAACGACTTCAATACTTGCGTTCAAAAAAGTTTAAGTCGATGGCGTAAATTCCAGAAGAGGAATGCACCAACCATGACTTCGCAAGAAAGTCCAGATGATATCTCTCTAGAGATATACTAAAATTCAAACTTGGTTGGATCTAAAATATCATGGCAAGTCAGGACGGCATACCCGCAGAGGCCTCAATCAAGAGTTGAACTCTCTGCATTAGAACGTGGACATGAAAGATGATCAAAGAGACGCTTTCTCCTGAAGAGACCAAACAGAAGCATGAAAGCTCTCGGTCATCTTCATCCACAGAGTCACCTTCATCCATGAGACAGACCCCTGTTAGAAACTCTGAAGAAGGTGAATTTCTCAGAGCAAGTCAAAAGAAAACAGTCTAAGTTTGGGTTGTTAAAGAGGGAGAGGGTGAGCCCTATTTATAAGCAGCCCCTGATAACTGTCATTAATGGATTCATTAATCAAAACCGTCGGCCTTAATGACCGCACGACCGTCAAAGTCCAATAGGAGTCTGACGCGTGGAACGTTGCTTCGGGAAGCGTCGCAGACGCTGGTCTCAAACCGCCAGCGCCAGTTTTGCATTAAAAGGCATTAACGCCTGAGTCCAATGAGGAACCAACGCGTGGACAAACCGCTTCGGGAAATAACGGATGATGCGGGTCCCAATCGTCAATGGAGACTTGACGTTCAAAGATTTCACAAAATCTTTATGACAGGCTGTTTATAACGCCTGGGAAATCGTGCCAAAACGCGGGTGTGAGAGCTGCGTCCAAAGACCCGCGTCCCCTCTTTTCTCAAAAATCGGCGTCCTCCTTCATTCCAAGTTAGAAGATCCTTCGCGTCTCTTGGATGATTCAAAGTCGATCCGCGTCTCTCAACAAAAGGGACTCATTTTGGGGGGGGGGGGCCAATGGGAAAGCACATAAAGCTGCGTCTTAAGGCTTATGACTTCAGCAGAAAAAGCCCATCACCTTTACAAGCATCTTGGAGCTGCGTCTACAGCGCCACGTCCCTGACTGCGTTAATGTTAAGGGGCATAAGACCTCATTATCCTGAACTTTGCGTCTGGATAGAGTTAAGGATTGCGGCCAATGAACCTCACTCAAAGCCGCGTCCTCCGCGTCTGCTTGAACCGCGTCTTCATTTGCAGGACAGATTCGCGTTAATTAAACCCGCGTTTCTCTCTGTAAATTGACGCTGTGTCTCATCAAAAGGACTTAGTTCTGCCTAAGTTCCTATGAACTGATGACCGCGTCTCTCTCTATGATTTGATGCCGCGTCTCATCAGAAAAACTTAGTTCTATCTAGGTTCCTATGAATCAATGCCGCGTCTCATCAAGAAGACTTGAGTTAACGCCACGTTTCATTAAAAGAAGTTGAATTCATCTACAGTAAGGCAATAAAGATGGAACAAGAACTCCAAAGACTTTTATTACATCAAAAAAAATGATAAAAGTTAATACAAACACTCTTAGTAAAACAGAGTGTCCTTTTCTTTACAAAAAAAAGAGAAGGCTACAAGTCCTGGTTCGCAAGAAACGGATTTGCTCTCTAAGGCGATGTATCTTATGTTGACGCGCCTTCTCAGCCTCCATGAGAGCTTGGGCCCGCAGATCCGCCTCAGATAAAAATCCCTGCGCTTGTACTCGGAGGGATTCCAACTCGGATGAATGAACAGAGAGGTTTGCTTCAACTTGCGCCTTGGCAGCCTCTAACTCCGCTAGCCTCTTTTCAGAGGTAGCAAGCTTCTGTTCGTTAAAAGAAATCATGGCCTCAGCCCTGGCTATAGCAGCCTGAGAGTCAAGGATAGCCTACTTTGCAGCCTGTATGATCATGACAGATTCCTTGGACTCGACCGCTTGCCGTTGATGATCAACCTGGAAAGCCTCAAGAAGACGGGTGTTATCTTCTCCTCCACCTCCCTTCGCTCCTGCTCTTGAGCAGCAAGGAGCCTATTCAGAGTTTCCTGTGCTTCGGGAATGAGCCGGCATCCTCCAGGGATCGAAGCTCTCTCAGGTCTTGTCCCAACTGCTCCACCACCAGCAGACACGCCTGGGCTAGCGAAGGGCCTCCGGCCAACTTGATGTTCTCGGCCAAGTTTCCGAGAAACATCCGGGCGAATTCAAAGGAGCTACCCCCAGACAGGATGAAATCGATGCATGATCGCATCGAGTCAAAGAACTGCTGCACCGTTTGCGTGTCAGGAACTCCATAGTATCATCGCCCGAGGTGCTCCCCGACCCCCTTTCTATCACGGGGTGAGGGATGTAAGCCGGCTCTTCTCGCGCAAGAGTCGGGCTGACCACCGGTACGGCAGGAGCAAGGGTAGCCACTAGCGCTTCTGGGGGTGCTACCTCTGCAGGAACTCCACAACTGATGACAGAGTAGTGAGCTCGACCTCCTCAGAAACCTCGGCCGAGGCTTGAGCTGTGTGGCCTTCCGGAGGGGCACTGACCGTCAGACTCTCCACCTGAGCCCCCCCAGTTCTCTCTGCAAATTATCTCAACATTAGCTACAATGGTGAAAAGAGAAACATCCAAGACATCAAAACTTCCTTACCAAGTTGGAGGTCCAGAGATGTCAAATTCTTGGGCGAATCCTGCAGAGTAGAAGTCTCCTTGGCTTCAGTGGTTTCCTCCTCGTCCTGCAGAGTGGGAGTCTCCCCGATTTCAGTAGTCGCCTTCTCTGGAGGCATCTCGGCGGCTGGAGTCTCAACTCCTTCCGGCTGGGTCAACTCTTACACCATCTCCTCGATATGCGAGGAGGTTACAGCCTCAATATCCTCGGCCAACCCTGCAGCATAAAAGGAGAATGTTAAACCTCCTCTTCAAAATGAAAAGAGAAATCAAGTCAGAAGGTGAAAAGAGTACCTTCAGCGGGAATAACTGCCGCCAGTGGTGATGCCGTCAACGGCTTGCACCCATGTATTTCCTCCTCCGAGATGTGTGAGAATTTACTCGGATCAGGAGGAGCGGGTTCATCACCATAGTCGACCTCATCCTCAAAATCGCTTCCCTCTGCGGATAAGAAAGACAGCAGTTCAACGCGAGAGGCCTCGGTAGCGGAGCCTTGCCACCAATTACCCCAGTGTAGGGCTGGGGTCAACTGTCCGAGGACTGGAGAGAACACACTTGGAGACCCAGGTTGCTGTGCCTCATCTCTCGTTTCATGAGCAGGGAAAGACCTGGGCTGAGTTGAGACTCCTGCAATCTCAACATCACTGATGATGTCGACCTCCGGTTGCTGTGCCTCATCTCTCCTTCCGTGAGCTGAGGAAAACCCGGGCTGAGCTGAGACCCCCGGAATCTCAACATCACCTCCGCTCATGATGTCGACTTCGAACTGCTCGGCCTCGTCAGCGGCGGTCGGTTCATCAGCAGGCTCTCCTTCCTCTGAACTCCTACAGCCCCTGCTGCGCAACCTATGGGCACGAACTAAGGGGACAGCCTCTTCATCTGCCTCTTCTTCCCTCGGTTCCTCAACACCAGCAGGGATGTCTTCGGATAGAGAAACTTCGGCCGTCAAGTCTCTCAGGACCTTCTTTGGGGCAGGGTCAGCAGTGGAAGTAGAGCCTCGAGCACGCTTACTCACCGCTTGTCGAGCCTTTGTTGCTCGTGGCTCCTCCCTCGACCCTCTCCCGACTTCCCTCAGAGCCTTCAGATACTGCTCGACGCCTCGTGAGCGTTTACCGGACCCCGACCTTGCTTCAAAATTTGCATTGATACTCTCAATGTATGAATACTCCGGAACAAAGTATGGTGTCTGGTTGACCTGAAAGTACCAGGTACAGAAGTTGAAGCTTGTGCGGCCCTTTGGCTCCTTGATAGGTAGACGGAAAGTTGCTTCCGTCCCTCCGGCCACGCTATAGTACCAAGCCCGAGCACCTTCGAACAAGTTCCCATTGAAGGTGAGTCGAGCATTGGGGTTGCCGACGTAGAGTTGATCATAGCGAACTGTCGGGCGAAGCGATTCGGCATATATGGCTCGATCGTACATGAAGTCCTTGCCGGAAAAGCACATACCCAGGCGGATGTTAACCAACCACCAGAAAATCCCCGTTGACAGCCTAGTGAAATCATCTTGGCCTGCGGAGTCAGTAAATAGTTCCCGAAAGATGCACCAGGAATCTCGGGGAAGCAGCGGTTAAGCTGGTAATTCGAAGCAGACAGAATGCACTTTCGAACGTAATACATGTAAGTATTACACCAGTCAGAACCCTCCAACCGCTGTACAAAAGGGACAAAACCCTCACTCCAAGGCACCGGCGTCATCAGAGAGGGGCAGTGCATCACGTACCAAGCCATTAAGTACGTGTAGGGCAGCTCGACCCAAGGGTTGGGGCGCTTCACCGTCGGCTTCCCCTCTGAGTCAACAATCGGCTTGCCATGGGAGTCGACAGCCTTCCCTGCCTCGCAGAAAGTCTGGGTTAACGCCCGTAACCCGCTTTGAATACCAGCCGCCATGGCCGGGAGAAGGGCTATGGGACTGCCGTAGGCCAGGAGCACCGCCGGGTACACTACATCGGCAACAATGACTTCATGTGGCAGCGTGGGCACCACACAGCGCTTCAGCCACAGCATAAGAAGCCCGCCAACAATGCTCGATCGGAGATAGGAATCGGGCTTGATGATGAAAGCTTTCGAAAACCATGTCAGGTTCGAAAACATCCTCGTTCGAAACCGTGGTGTAGAAGCCTTCAGAAGCCTTAACCCTGTCGTCAATCTCCTTGTCGGAGCTGGGAGCCAGTCGGGTTACGGATGGTCTTTCTTATTGATACCGTTAAACAAGTAACTGGCCCAAGACAGCTGCTTGACTCCTCCCGACCTCCAAGAGGTTACCTGACCGCAAATGTGGAAGTGACATAACACCTCCCAATAAGT